>CAVNYN010209781.1:0-48776 GCA_963692815.1 Nyctanthes arbor-tristis
AGAATTTAATGATTATTCTTGAAGAATCACATTAGCACTAGTACTATAAAATAATATTATTTGTTCAAGAAGAACAAATTGTTACAAATTTTAATATTCTAAAAGAATATTGAACTACTCCAGTAGTCGTAGTCAACTAAATTATTAAGTATAAAATGTATTGTCCATGGAGAGCATATATCTATGCAAATTTAAATTTAATATTAGAATTCATTGCTACTTGAGAAAGTAGCAGGAATTCAGATTGAGTATACTCCTAAAGAGTAAATTTTGTATAAATTATATTCAGTAAATCTTGGGAGTTATTCTTGAAGATCTTTTATGAAATCCAAAAGATTTCATTCAAATCTAAACTCCAAATTGGTTTTTTCTATGTGAATTATGAAAAAAGGTTTTTATGGCTTTGAATTCTATATAAGTTTTTACTAATCACTTTCCTTTCATTGTCACCCATCTCATATACTGACGGAGTTAATGAGTGAGTTTATTAAAAGAAATCTATATGATCTTACCATATTATTGGTGATGCTTATTTTAGATAATTAGTTATATTGGGATATCTAAATTATTATTGATTGTATTTTTTATGAATTACTGCCTTTAGAATTCTTGTAATGGTGTAGAACATTATTATATTGGATTTTGTTGCATCTTGAATAAAAATAATTATGTCCCCATTATCGTGATTTCTTGGAAAAAAAAAGGAAGGAAAAATATCTCAAATTCGTTAATAATCTAGAAGATTATTATGATATTTTTAAAGGAAGATTCACAATTATATATCATATTCTAAAAGAATATGGTAGGCTCTGGAAGAGCCATAGAACGTGTAATCCATTATATTTCTTGAAGAAATACTATAAATATAATATTCTAGTTGAATAAGTTGTGCTCTCGAAGAGCAAAATATGTGCGATTAATTATTGTGCTTTCATAGCCAGATGCACAATAGATTGATATTCCAGTTGAATATTGCATATCATTAAAGTGAAAAATTATTATGCCTACTATTTCAATGATTCTTTTTATTACAGTTTAAATGATATTGAAAAATGTTAGACTCACTACAAGAAACAGGAGCGATAGCGGCGATATTTTGTAACAACGTCAGATATCATTGTTATAACTTTGGCTATAACAGCAATTTTAAGTCGCCGCAGCAGTCTTCACCCTATATCAGCAATATCATAATGTTGTCGCTATATGATGTATCTACAGAGATGACAAGTGATGTCGCCGCTGTATATTGGTATCTATAGAGTCGACGTGTAAAAGTCGTCGCTATATTTCTTGTTCTAAAACAACGACCCAAAAATATCGTCTTTATATGATTGGCGGGAAAATTTCCTGCATTTGTTCTTGTATTTAACGACAGAAAATCGTTGTTATAGGGAAAATATTCGTCACTATAGTTATAATAATCTATATAATATATATATAATAAAAGCAAGGTAATAACCAAAAATCAAGCTAGTCCAGTTGGTGAAGTACTATGTCTTTACATTTAAGGTGTTGGGTTCGACTCCTCACATGGGCAAATAATATTTAACTAAATATGGATGGAAAAGGACCGGGCTATGGGCTAGGCTGGGTGGGTGGGGTTAATTTTTTTTTTTTAATGACTGAAACCCATCGATCATACAGCCGCAATTGTGTCGCCTCTATTAGGTGGCTCCTAGATCGCCGCTATGGATCTACTACCACGAGTTTTTAGCTGTGACATTCGTAGACGACTTTGTCGCTGCTATCACACATTTGCGGCGACATATGCACATTTTGCGACGACGCGAGTTGCAGCTATTGGGCTTATTCCTTGTAGTGACTATTGCTCTTGAAGAAATAACAGCTTAACTAGATTGATATTACTCCAGAAGAGTAGATTTATATGAATCTAAATTAAAATAGTAATTTATTGCTCTTGACAAATGAGATTGTTATAAGTATTCTATAAGAATATAGAATCCTAATAATTCTATGATTTTAGTTGATTTGATATTCATAAAATTTATATTTGAAATCTTGAAGATTTCATGAATATATCTTATAGAAGAATATTTTATTGTACTTGTGGTACAAATTTCGACAAATATCACAAGTAATATCATATCACAAATATAGTGATATTTTTCGAATTGAATTCTGGCAAAAATCCTAAAGATGTCATGTTAAAGATTTATCGGAAGAGCCTATAAAATCTTGTCGATTTTATTAAATATATTTAACTAGAAGTTCAATTTTTATTTGAACATTCTTATTAAACTGGAAGTTTTTTTATCTAGCATCACCGGCTCGACCATCTCGGTTTTTTTATAATGAAAATATTGAGAATCATTTGAAGAACTAGAAGTTCTTTAGATTTTATGTATCACTTGTTTTCAAGGGAAATTGATTACAACAACATCACCAGCTAAATTTGGAACTAAGTTTTCAAATGTATCTAGGAAATATTTAAGGGTGAACTATGGGCCCACTCACCTTCCATGTAGACCATTTAGAGATTTATAGTTTGGATCCACTAGAGGTCACATGTGTTATATTACTCATAACCTGAGGTTTATGAGATTATTTGCTTATATTGATTGATTAAAAGCAAAGTTCTAGATATAAAATAAAGGCATTTACATTTTGCTAGTGAACTTATCCCAAAATTGTTAATGATTTATATTTTGGTTGGGATACTTGATTGCCTATGGTGTAGCAAAACTATTGGATATGCCTCAAGTTATTTGCTATACTACTTAATGAGAACAAATCATTTGTGGTTGAGTGAAATCAATATTTCGTATGTAGCAGTGATATTCTCAATAAATTTTCCAAATATAAAATTTTTATGATATCCCCCTTTATAATTGGCTTACAGTCAAAAGTCTCTCTTTACTAAAGGTTATAAATGCGATTTATGTGTAATCGCGCTACCACATAATTAAGATGAATATTTTTGAATGCTGAGAATACATGTTCAGGTTTGCAGCCTTTACATAACATTTGTTTTTCATCCCCGAAGGATGATCTGTTATGACATGTTTTGTCGATTATTTCTTCATTCACTAAGTCTTAGCATTAGGGGGAGAAATTGATAGTAGGTAACAAATATATGAAATGTGTATTTATAGTCCTCGCATAGTACAATGCAAACTTGAAGTTTGCAAGATAGTTTACATTTCAGATTACTGACTGTACGGTTACCAATAGTGTATGCTAAATTAAGTGCTCCAATTTAGATTCATATAATAAATTCCTATAAGAGAATTTTAGATATTAATAGCATGCTTGAAGCATGACGATGATCGATTCCAAAACAAACATCTTTGAAAAAGATATGGAGCAAATATTGGTGATGGTCATATTGAGGCATAAACTCATCACAAAACCCTTGAAGTGGTTCAGGTCCCTGAAAGTAGTAAAAAAAAAAAAAAAAAAAAAAAAAGAGAGATCTCAAAGTGTTATATCTACACTGAGAACCAAATAGAATCGATAAGAAATAGTTATCGACAATAAATAAATATTAATGAGCTCAATGATTGCGAGAATGATGAATTAATTTTCATCAAAAATTTAATGACATTGAATATTCGCCAAAACAAAAGGATGCAATCTAGTAGATTGCTATATGTCAAGACTAGCAGTCTAGTCATTTGAAAATATATATCATGTTAATAAAATATCAATAGGTACTTATGTGGAAGTATTATTAAATATGTGGTGATACAATTGAAATATAATGTTGTGTTCAATTGGTAATATATGAAAATATTATAAATATTACATAATCCCTGAAGGATTTGATATGTATGAAGCATAAGAACCAAAATTTCTTGTATAGATTGCCAATATAGATAAGAAAGATACGCGTGTATTTTTTCCTTGACTGAAGTTTTACCCCACTGGGTTTTTCTAGCAAGGTTTTTAATGAGACAACTTTAACAGCGTATCAAAGAATAATGTATTTTTCTTTCACTTAGATTTTTTCCCACAGGGTTTTTTTTTCATGTTAGGTTTTGAAGAGTATTGAAGATTTGGCTCAATGATTCAACACAAGAGGACCATTATTAAATGAATTCAGAGGGAGCAGTTGTACTCTTTTTCCTTCGACCAGTTTTTATCCCATTGAGTTTTTCTGGTAAGGTTTTAATGAGGCAGCATTTTGGACACTCCAAGTTTATTTAGAATCAATTGCATTCTTTTTCCTTAGTTTGGTATTTTTTCTCTCATTGGGTTTTTCTCAAAATAAGGTTTTTAATAAGGCAATCGTTGTATAGATTAGTCATCCAAGGCGGAGTATTGTAAATTATTTAATTCTATTGTGAATGACCATTGTACTCCCAAAACTCTAGACTTGTACCCATAAATAGGGGTCTTGGATTTCATAATGATACGCTGAATTCTTGAGTTTTCTCTCTATTTTCTCGTACTTTTCGTTCTATTTCATAACGTGTCGATTGTTTCCTAAATTTTCACAAATGTAATTACACAAACCTAAAACAATAAAAATTTCATAAAAATCAAGAATTTAACACTGAATTAAGCTCATTATCTTTCAAAATTGTTCATAAACTTTAATTGTACAAATTTTAATTAGTTTGAATATTACTACTTTGGCATGAAATTTTTTCAAATTAATTAGTTTGTTGTGTGGGTACGATCTTATGTGTCTGAAACTTTTTACCCGAGCAGAAACGTGTATTATGGTACATGCTCAAAACACAATATTAGACTGTTAACTAATAATACTGATTAAGTTAGATGATTTAAAAACTAAATTATAATAAGAAATTTAACGGGTACATAAGCGAGTATGAAGAAATTCCACATGCTACTATGAAAAATATATATGTGATAAAGAAAGCAAACAAGAAAACTTAATAACATATATCGTATTAGTTTAAAAAAATAAGTTTTTAATAATAATTGTTATAACAATCTTACTAAACTGAGGTTTTCATTTTATTTTACCATACTTAAGATACTCTATTTGATAATTAAAATGTAAAATAGAGATCCGATTACATATTGGCTGCAAGTGTATGATACACATTAAATCCATGCAGTTCATGTTTATTATTTCTTTATGATATTAAGCCTGACAAGCATATTACGCTACATACAATTTGATATATGGAATTTCTTTAGATCTGTTGCAGGGTTGAAAAATCTAGTTTGTATTATAGCAGTATAAATATGTATAGATATTAGCAAGCTTCAGAAAAATTGTAAACTCTCTCTCCTCTCCAACCTCTCGGTCTGTCCCTCTCTTTTACAGACTCATTTAGCAAGCTTCAGGAAAGTTTGTAAGCCCTCTCTCCTCTCCAATCTCTCGCTTTGTTCCTCTCTTTTACCTATCTTAACATCTGAAGTAGCTCTCATCGAGCATAGAAGCCCTATATCTCCTGAGTTCACACCCATTTTGTGGCTAAACTACAATTTCAGAAGAGTTAAAGGGCTCGATCTGGAGATTTTTAAAGTCATATTTGAAGCACCAAAGAAGATTTTGAAACAAAACCAACTGGAAACAAGCCCGACTGTAGTTTATTACAGTGAAAATGTGGTGAAGATCTGAAAGTGATAAACCATATTGAGCGTGCGTTCCAATAGGAGTATTGTCGGGGGGTAGACATCCAAATGGGTGGGGCGTTGGACCCAACAAAATGGTTGCATGAATGAAAAAGAGGACAATGGAAGTTGGCTATTGAGAAGGAAGTTGGGATGATGTGGTAATCTCAATTTCTGATGAGGCAGTGAGAAAAGGGGAAAGATGAATGGTGGGCATGTTTCACACTATTTCCACTAATTTGCCATATTAAGGGGATTTTTTTTTTTTTAATTTGGGAATCAATATTAAGGGGACTTTTGACATTCACTTGTAAATAGTTTGTGTTGATGAAAAAATTGCCCTGTAATCTCATAAATTTAAATTTTGAATTTTGAATTTGAATTTTGAATTTCAATGGGTTAAATTTACATTGACTGCAGATCTAAAAAGGGGAAAAAACAACAATAGGCATCGGTTGTAAAGGAGGAACCGATGCCAAAAGTCGTTCCTTCTTTACAACCGAAGCCTATTGTGAGATTTTACGTGTCGTCTAGCAACCGATGTGTATACTGTTACTATTAGTGTCACTGACGTAGGCATCGCCTTCAAAACCGATGCCTATTCATCAATACAACCGATACCTATTATGCTATTCTGTAGTAGTGGATATATATCATATTGAAACACATCGTAAAGTAAATCAACAATATAGCCCCCTATACAGTAAGCCTCATTGGCAGAAATGCTTCTTTTAAATGCATAAAAGATTTGTACTTGAAACCATGTCAATATGTTAACCTAGAATTATCCCAACCAAATAAAAACTCATCCTCTGTCCCGTAAAAATATTCACTATTCTTTTTTCGTCTATCCCAAATTATATCCCATTTTTTCTAGCTAATTTTTTAATTTTCTAATATACTCTTATTAATTGTGTATGGTAATTAAAAATAATGAACAACTAAAGTGAGATATTCAATAAATGTAACGGTATATGAAATAAAGTCTTAAATTATGCTTTATTATTATGTTTTCTTAATCTATGTGAAAAATGAAAGAGGAATATTTTTGTTGGATGGGGTACTATTATGAGCTTAGATTTATTTGCTTACTTTCCTAAACATAATCGAAGCGAACTTAGAAATCCAAACCTAATAAATATAAAAAATTTAAATCGATTCTGCTAAATTGTATCAATTTTTATAATTTCATGTTTTTTCATTAATTAAATCCTCATTTTGAAATTAATTTGTTTTATTTACTAATTTTGTTCATCTATCAACTTCTAGTGTTTTTTTTATTGCCAACTCTATTTATATTGTTATTATAAATAAAATAGATTTAAATAATCGAAATATTAAAAATATTGATTTCAACCTTTAATACTAATTTTATTCTTGAAAATTAGTTAACCAAATTTTGTCAAAAATACATCATGGTGAATGCCGAGCTCTACTAGAAGGTGTCCAATTAGCATTGGAGCAGGAATGTAGGAGGGTGGTGAATCGGTTGTGAGTAATGTGGTGTGTCTTCTTAGTGAGTCTAAAACCTGGTCACCTAAAGGTCGTCTAATGCAGCGGGTCACCTCTCTTTGTCAAGGGTTCATGGATTGCCAGTTTCGTGCTATTAGCCAGAATGCAAATGAAGTAGCTTATCTGTTAGCTAGTTATGCTAGCTAGTGACTGTAATATGAGTTATTGTTGGGTGATGTCACCCCGACTTTCATTGTAGATGCTTTTGTAAAAGACTCTTCCATATGAATGCACTGAAAGTTTTGGTTGCAAATAAATAAAAATAAAAGATGTATTTTTTCCCATTTTCTTTTTTGTTTAAGCACCTGAACTGTTAGTTACTAAATGGAATACAATGTACATTTGACTATAGATTCTTCTCATATGCTACAAAGATGGTAAATTAATAATATTTAATTTAATTCAGACCGACAACATTATTTAGTACAAATCAACATGTGCAATCAGGGGCGGATCCAGCGGGGGGCCACCATGTGCCCGGTCCTTCACAAGCTCAATATAAACCATACCCACCCCCCCCCCCCAAAAAAAAAGCCTAAATCTGTAACCCAATCCCAAATTCTGATTGTTCTTAAACTCCTAATTCAAATTTCAATTTTGAAATCCCTAATTCCCTAATTGAACTAATGACTCAAGGCTCAGGCTGCCTTCTCACCGCATGCCGATGGCAACCCTCTAGAGTTCGGCCTCTACAACTACCTCTGGTCCTCCACTGCTTCAGCCTTCTGCAGTACCTGTTCTTCTTCTGCAGGCTACAGCCATTCAATTTCTACTGCTGTCCTGCTCGTCCGAGCGGACCGCGAACCGTGCCTCCCAGCTTCAGCTCCCTGCTCTATCGTTGACCAACACTAGGCACCAGTGAGGTAGTGACCAGCCACATGGTTCATTCCAGTCCAAAGGTAGAAATCAGAAGAGAACGCTAACAGACTCCAAAATCTTTGAACTTTAATTCTTTGAAGGTAATTTCAAAATTCCAACTTCTAAATTCTAATTCTAAGTTCTAATAGCCAACAAGTTAAGAAATTGAAATTATATAAGTGGTATTTGGTTGTAAGATTGTTGCTTGTTTCTTATAGAAACTGTAATTTAAGACTTTAAGTATTTAACTATTGTTAAAAATTTGCAATTTTATTTCTTGAGTTTTGGACGTTGGACTTGGAGTTGGATATTAAATTGCTGAATTTTGGATGTTGGAAGATGAATTTTGGATGTTGAATTTTGGATGCTGGATGATAGAGTTGGATGTTGAATTTTAGATGTTGAACTTTGTCAAACATAGTGCTATGATTGTTGATAGCTCACTAGTTAATTTTTGAAGTTCTTTATTGTTGGATTGTTGAAAATTTTAAGTGGTTTTAATTTGAAAGGATAATTTTCTAATTGATTCTATTGAACTTTGTGGAATTGTGGGTTTTACTGCTTTGAATTTGCTGAAGTAAAAAATCGTCGGGTTCAACTTACATTTTAGCCTAATATTAGCTTTTGATTTGTTGAATATTTTTTGTAATGTGTACTCTTTTGCAAAAATAGTGTTTATATAAATGGGTTTTTGATATTTCGGTGAGGCTAGAAGTAATCCGGCTTGCTGGCTACGCCTCTGTGTGCAATACACGAGTTGAATTAAGAGTCACCTAACATTTTGACATCACTGTTTACGTTTTTTTGACATCCACTTTTTGTCTTTCCTTAACATAGTACTCTTGATGTCTTTAATGATTTGAAGCATTAAACTATCAATCTAGAATCATGAGATTGTGATTGGACTGCATAATACAGCAAGCAATCTATGCCTTTAACACAAAAAATTGGAAATTTGAAAGATCATCAAATTAATTAAAATTTTAATTAAAAAGGCAAAATTTTTGACAGATTTTTGAAAGGAAAAATTTAAAGAGGAAAAATTTTTACCAAATTTTTTTAATTAAACTTTTGCGCGGTCACTAAATTGTCTCTTTTGTTTAAATACGATTTTAGTTAACGTGCTCATCTAGTTAGTTTTCAAATAAAAGTCTTAAGTTATTTATCAATGTCTAGCCCAAGTTTTCGAACAATTCATTTAACTCAAGGGGTAGTTTCGTATTTCCCTTAATTATGGAAACTATTTATATATATATATATATATATATATATTCATAACCTTTATAAATTTCAAAAATACAGTGTAACATATTATGTTACATATGTAACAATCAATGTTATTGTTTTTTTTTTATACAAGGGGAATATAGGAGATAGGTAGGTGTGGTTTTTGGTTTGCACCAGAAACCTTTACCCAAAATTTGAGTATCTAACCACTGTACCACAATTCAAACTACTATGAAATTCTCTCTATTTGTTTAACCTTATTATTATTATTATTTCATTTTTAATGCATATTTTTTAATCACATCCCTCCAACGCCATCGGCCGGTGTCCGACCTGTTGTCGGAGACCGGCCGGATTCCTACATGCAGATTCCGGTTACCGAAGTTGGAATTTTTTATGTATTTGTCTTTAAATTTTTTCTTTCTTTTTACTTTTCTATTCCCTTTTACCTTTATTTTTTCTTTCGTTATTTTCCCTTTTTCTTTCTTTACCTTATTTTCTTTTCGTTTTTCATTTTTTTCTTTTAAATTCATAAGGTAGAAATTGTTATTTGTTTTAATTCATGTAATAAATGATGTTAAAATATTTTAAATTCTTGTAATATGGTGTGTTATAGAACGTAATTCCTCTAACATAAACTATTACACACATAACATAGCTTGTTGTATGTTTAACACACATTTTTCATACATGAGATAGCTTATTACATACGTAACAGATCTTGTTGTACAAATAACATAGATTTTTACATACATTTTTTAGGGAAATATCTCAAATCAAAAATCCAAACCCGATATATACATTTTATTAACACTAAAAAAAATGTATAGATAAAGGAGGGGAACTGTCTTACCTTCAAAAAGCCATCTTCATATTGTTACATACATAACATCGCTTGCTACATATCTAAGAGACTTAATTACACACATAACATTGCTTGTTACACATGTAACGAATCAAGGTAGCGTACATAACACAGATTCTTACCCACATAGGAAAATACTGTTACAGTCATGACACATTGTTTAATAACATATATAGTTACAAATATAACATAGTTTGCTGCATATGTAGCATGTATTGTTACACATGTTACTAACTTTCTAACACACATAAGATAGATTGCTATACACATAACAAGTAATGTTACACCTATAATACAGATTGTTTAACATATAACACATTTTTTGTAAAAAAAAAAAAAAAATTCTAAAAGTATTACACCTTAAATGAAATATGAGAAACACGGTCGCCAGAACCTGAAAATGAAAAACAAAGAAAAGAGAAAAAAGAAATAAAAAAAGGAAAAGGGCAAAAAGAAAAACTTAAAAAAAAAAAGGAAAGGAAAAACAAAGAATAAAAAATAAGTCTTTGGCAAGGTCGCCAGTAAAAGAAATGAAAATAGTTAAAAAGAGGAAAAAAGAAAAAAAAACATAAAAAAAATTTACCAGAATCCAGCCATCAAAATCTGGCCACCGGATTCCAATGACCATTCGCCAGTGCCGGTGGCTAGCCGGAATCCGGCCAGCCTAGGGTAGGGTAGGGTAGGGTAGGGTAGGGTAGGGTGGGTGGGGGCTGGTTGGTGGGTGTTAGGAGTGAAGGTTTAGGGATAAAAATCAATTAAAAAATAAAAACAAGCTGGAAAAAAAATAATAAGTATTTTTGAAATTTAAAATAATAATAAGTAAATTTAGAAAATGCAATAACTTTTAAGTATATAGTATAATTTCCCTAATAAAAAAAAACTTAGAAAGAGTTAATGGTCATTAGAAAGTGCAACGCCCCAATTTCTTAAAAGTTTGGAACACTACCAAAAGTCGCATTTTCATTTTTGAATTTAACGAGTAAATTTTTTTTTTAAATAGATAAACTAATAAGGATAGAATATATGTGGAAACATGACGATCATTTCAATTCCATAATGCCCGAAATATATGTTTATAGTTGTCGACAAAAGAAATTATTTAACATATAATACTAATAAAGTATTTAGCAAAAGGGGCAATACATAATCATTTAATCAAAACTTTTGGTTGGCCCTGCTCGTCGCCTTGACCATAGCCGGCCCTTAACCTGGAAGGAGAAAAGTTGGGGAGGGCATAATAATATTATACTCAGTGGGGCAAGTCAATTAATCCATGTCAAATCAAACATGCGAGTATAATCATAAACCCTACTCTTTAAACTTTAAAATTTTCAAAGTTGTACTGTGGGCTATCCCAAAGGCCTACTTTTGACCGCGGACCAATTTGCGATCCCTGATAACATACTAGCGCTAGTAATCATAATTACACGGTGGGCTATCCCAAGGTCTTCTTTTGACCCCGGACCAATTTGCGGTCTCTGGTAAATCTTTTCATGAATTTGAGTTACAACAATAATCACACATAAGGAAAAGACAGGATCAATTAACCAAAATTGCACAACGTAAACCCACCTTAAAAGTCTCAAAAAAGTTTGCTTGAAATATTGCACGAGCTGTGATGCTACTAAATCTTGGGATTTAAAACGCCATTGTCTAGCAAATAAAAGTTTAAACTGATTTAGTATGTTTAAAATATCATTGAAAGGGGGATATTAAAATTTAAGGACTTAATTGAATATTTATAAAAGCTAAAGTGTCAAGATTTTGGAGTCTTAAAATGCTTAAGTGTCTAATTGATCACTTACGAGTGTTAGAGTTCACAGTTAATTTCATTGGTTTAGGATTTAGGACATTTATGAAGTAATTAAATTTTTTGAAGGGTTAAATTGAATAATTATAATAGTTAGAGGACTTTATTTTAATTATTTTAAATAGTTTGAGTGTCAATTTTAGTTGAATTAAAAGTTTAAGGACTTATGTGATTAGAATCAAAAGTTTAGGGACTAATTATGAAATACTTGAAAGTTTAGGGGCCGAAATTAATTATTTAAAATGTTTGGGGACCAACTTTGATTTAACTTGAAAATTTTTTGGGGTCAAGACTTGAGTTGACCTTTAGTTTAGGACTAATTTACATGTTTTTAAAAGGTTCAGGGACCAAAACTACACGACGCTCTTCCGATCTACAATTTAGATCTATTTTCTTAGTCATTAACGGATGGAAAAGAGAACAAACATAGTGAAGGTTCGGTCTTTGGGATGGTTTTAGGGCAAGAATCCAATAAAACTCCAACGATTCGAAGATAAAATATGTGGAATAGGTGGCCTTCACCAAGTTCTTTCCATTTATTAAGTATTAGAATGTATGGTGGTGGTTTTTGGTGGAAGTACTCGGCGGTTTCGGCCATTTTTCGGCGAGGGTGGTGGTTTTCTGACCAAACCATATACATATTTGGGTTCCTCATGGCGAGAGGAAGTCATAGACACTAATTTTACTACCCTTGGTGAAGAAATGGAGATAGGCCAAATTTGGGTTCTTGGCTTGCTCGAGCACACTGTGTTTTTTTAAGGATATTTTTTTTTTTTTTTTTTTTTGTAGTAGAGGAAAATGAAGAATGTGTGTTGTGTTTTTCTAGTATAAATTTTTAGCGCACTTCTTGTTTGAGTTTCTATAGCAAAGTAGGATGAATATAGCAAGAGAGGAATTGTTTACCTTGTTCTTATTGTGATTTTGTATTGCTTTATGTGTAGCTTGAAGTTCTATTGCTAGCCTTGAGTTTCATTGTTTACAAAAATAAGAAAAATGAGTGTTAGTTGATTTTTGAAGAGTAAGAAGAAGATGAAGAAGAGATGGGGAGAAAGTTACCTGTTCTGGGATAAAATGAGCTTAGGAGGTGTGAAAATGGCTTTTTGGTGCTTTAAATAGAGTTAGCTCAATTGGAAGAGATGTAACCCACTTTTAAGAATTTGAAAGCGTTTGGCTCGAATAGGGAATTATTAGAATTTGATATCTTGCCATATACTTCGAATGTTCGGTTCTTGAAATTAATTCGTTAGTAATTATTTTGATAAGTTTTGAATTATTTCGATCGACTTGAACTTTTGTTAAGTTATTAGTTTCCGTTCCCATAATAAAATTCAATTAGGCTAGACGAGTATATGAAAAGTTTGAAAAGTCAAGAAAGCCGTAGTGACACGAGTTAAAGGAATAAAATTGAATTTTAATTTTCTTGGTCGTTACAACCTTCCGCACTAAATTTAAATTTCATCCTCGAAATTAAACTTACTTGATTAAAGAGGTCTGGATATCTATCCAATATATCTTTCTCCTTTTCCCAAGTAGCTTCTTCTTTTCCATGTCTCTTCTACTGGACTTTCACTAGAGGTATATCATTGTTCCTCAAAACGTGTACTTTCCTCTCAAGTATGGCCACTGGAATTTCCTCATATGTCATATCCTTATTAACATCCAATGATGAGTGACTGATCACGTGACTCGGATCATGAACATATTTCCTCAACATCGAGACATGAAACACATTACGCACGGCTGAGAAGTCGGGTGATAAGGCGCTTGTAAACTACGTCACCAATCCTTTCAATTATCTCAAAAGGTCCAATATATCTCGGCCTGAGTTTCCCTTTCTTACCAAATCTGACCACACCCTTCATAGGAGCTACCTTTAGGAAAACTTTTTCGCCAACGCCAAACTGTAATTCCTTTCTTCTCTGATCAGCATATGATTTCTGTCTGGTTTGAGCTTCTTTTAGCCTTTCTTTAATTTTCTCTATATCTTTGACTGTTTCTTCAATCAACTCAGGACCCAAAACTCTCTTTTCAACAACTTCATCCCAATGCACTGGTGATCTATACTTTCTTCCGTAAAGTGCTTCATAGGGTGCCATGCGAATAGTGGACTGATAACTGTTATTATATGCGAATTCGACCAACGGTAAATGTTTCTCCCAATTACCCCCAAGATCTAACACGCATGCCCTTAGCATATCCTCCAATATCTAAATAGTCCTTTCCGATTGACCATATATCTGTGGGTGATAAGCTGTATTGAACTTTAACTTCGTTCCAATAGCAGACTATAAACTCTTCCAAAATTTGGTGGTACATCTAGTATCTCTGTTAGACATAATGGAGACTGGAACTCTATGCAATCTCACTATCTCTTTCACATACAATTCAACAAACTGATCCAAACTGAAAGTCATCTTTACAGGCAAAAAGTGAGCTGATTTAGTCAAACAATCAACTATTACCCATATGGCTTGATTACCTCTAGTCGATTGGGGGAAGACCAACGACAAAATCCATTGTTATGTATTCCCATTTCCATTCAGGAATCTCAAGTGGCCTAAGCAATCCTGAAGGGCACTGATGTTTGGCTTTAACTTGTTGATATGTCATGCATCACTCAACAAAAGAGCCGATCAATCTTTTCATATTTCTCCACCAATAAATTCCTTGTAAATCGTGATACATCTTTGTACCACGAGGGTGAGTAGCATATAGGGCTGAATGAGCCTCCTCAAGAATCTCTTAGATCTGCAGCGCTTCATCTTTGGGCACACAAAGCCTCCCTTTAAACAACAGAGTACCATCAGTTGATATCTCAAAACCCTTAACACTGCCAGCAAGTACTTGATCCTTCATCTTACGCAAAAACTTATCATTCCCTTGAGCTTCTTTAATTTTGTCTTTTAAAAAAGGTCGAACAACCAACGCGGCAATGACTGCAGTTGTATAAAGTGGGGGTGTAATAACCTTGATTCTCAAGTAGGCAAATTCTTTTACCAACTGTTCTTTCTTAGTCAAATGAAGGGCTAATTGTCCTTTACCCTTCCTACTAAGCACATCGGCAACAAATTTACCTTACCAGGGCGGTAGTTGATGGAACAATCATAATCCTTAACCAGTTCCAGCCACCTTTTCTGTCTCATGTTAGTTCCTTCTGGGTGAAGAAATACTTAAGGCTCTTTGATCTGTGTATATCTCACACTTACCACCATAAAGGTAATGCCGCCAAATCTTCAATGCATAAACTACTGCCGCGAGCTCCAGATCATGCGTAGGGTAGTTCTGCTCATACGACTTCAACTGTAGGGAAGCATCGGCAATCACTTTATCATGCTGCATCAACACACATCCCAAAGCCAGTTTGGATGCATCACTGTATATAACGAATCTTCTGAACCTTCTGGAATAGACAGTACTGGTGCAGAGATCAACTTCCCTTTCAGCTCTTGAAAGCTCCTTTCACACTTATTTGTCCACTCAAACTTCACCCCTTTCTTGGTCAACTGCGTTAGCGGCCCAGCTATTTTCGAAAACCCCTCAATAAAAGATCGGAAGAGCGTCGCAAGCCAATCCCAAAAAACTGCATATCTCATTCACATTCGAGGGTGTATTCCAATTCATCACAGCTTCATGGCCGGATCAACTTCAATACCCTGAGCAGTAACAACATGGCTAAGAAAAGCTATCCGATCAAGCCAAAATTTGCACTTCTTTAATTTAGCATACAACTTCTCCTTTCGAAGAGTTCCCAACACAGCTCTCAAGTGCTCTTCATGTTGCTCTATAGTCTTGGAGCAAACTAATACGTCATCAATAAAGACAATCACAAATTGGTCTAGGAACGAGTGGAAAACTCGGTTCATCAAATCCATGAAAACGGCTGGAGCATTAGTTAACCCAAACGGCATTACTGTGAACTCATAGTGTCCATATCAAGTTCTAAATGCTGTCTTGGGTATATCATTGTCCTTTATCTTAAGTTGATGGTAGCCCGATCTCAAATCAATCTTAGAGAATACGCTTGCACCCTTCAACTGATCAAACAAGTCCTCAATTCTGGGCAGAGGGTACTTATTCTTAACTGTCAGATGATTCAGTTCTCGGTAATCAATACACATCCTCATCGAGCCATCTTTCTTCTTAACAAACAATACCGGAGCTCCCCAGGGTGACACACTAGCTCGAATAAATCCCTTATCCAACAGCTCATGTATTTGTACCTTTAGCTCCTACAACTCCTTCAATGCCATTCTGTATGGTGCCTTGGATACAGGTGCCGCTCCAAGTATCAAGTCAATGGTAAATTCCACCTCTCTATCTGGTGGAATACCGGGTAAATCATTAGGAAACACATCAACAAAATCTCATGCGACAGGTATATCACTTACTATCAGTTTTGACGGCTAAGTACTCACAATACTCACTAGGTACCCTTGACATGTACCGTTCCTCAACATTTTCTACTCCTTCATAACTGACACAACTCGTGGTACAGTTTTGCCTCTTGTTTCAAAAAAGGAAAACTCACACTCTTCAAGTTTCTGAAAGAGGACTTCTCTCTCATGGCATTTAATAGTAGGATAATTACTACTAAGCCAATTCGTGCCTAGAATAATATCAAAATCTTTCATGTTTATCAAGTACAAGTCAGCCTCTATGTTCTTTTCATCAATCTCTAATTTCACAGCTTTAGACATCTCGTTAGTACTAATCATTTCACCTGAGGGGATACTAACCTCTAAAGCCTCATCTACTATTTGACAAGTATTATCAGTCTTAGCATGAAAACTAGCATAGATGAATGAATTGGTAGCACCAGAATCAATCAAAACAACAGCAAGTATATTAAAAACTAATAAGATACTTGCGATCACATCCTTGTATTTTTCCGCCTCCTGCTGATTCAGGGAGAAGATACGGGCATTTTCCTTCTTTGATGCATCTGTACTCTTACCCTCTTGGCACTCAAAATTAGTATGGCCTGGTTTTTTAAATTTATAGCATATACCTTTCCCTGGCAGGCACTCTCCAAAGTGATGCTTCGAGCAATTAAATCATAGAGGCTTTTCTTTGGGTGTATCAGGATTAGGCTACATCTCAGAGTTGCCTTCAGTTTTACCCTTCTTGTTATGGTACTTGCCCTTTACTTTCTGGGCATTGTCCCACTTTCTCTTTCCGGTGGATTCTGCTGGTTTTTGAGCAGGCTGTCCCAGATTCAGGTGGTCTGATATAGCATATGCCCGTTCTAGAACTTGGGCATAAGTGGTGAATGCGTGGGTGGCTATAATCCCACAAATCTCCGGTCGCAAACCCTTTTCAAACCTCCTGGCCTTCTTCTCATCAATATCGACCAGCTGAGTTGCGAATCTGGATAGTTGTTCAAATTTCCTTTCGTATTCCACCAATGATAAACTCCCTTGTTTGAGTTGGAGGATTTCTGTTTCTTTCTGATCACGAAGGGATAGGGGGACATATTTCTACAGCACCAATTCTTTAAACCTTTCCCAAGTCAACTCATTTAGTTGTGCTTCAGTTCTCGTGCGTGAGCACGACTCCCACCAGTGGCTAGCATCCTCTACCAGCAACAACTCAGTGCAAGATACCTTATGAGCATCTAAGCAGGCTATGTGTTTGAAAACCCGCTCCAACGCTCTAAGCCATTGTTTTGCAGCTAGGGCACCAGTCTTACCGTTGAAAGACGGTGGTTTGTATCGGCGAAACTGCTCTATAACCATGCCGGTATTGTTGCTGTTATTATGCGCCTGGTATGGTGGGTTGAGTGACTCAGATGTATCTTGCGGGGTGGATGTGCCCTAGCCTCTGTTAAGCCCTTGAATGGCATTAACCAAGTCTCGCAGAAGAGCAGCCTCTCCATTCCTACCCGAAGTCGATTGGGTACGTGGTCATCCTGAACGTACCATTTCCTAACTCCCAAACATGCATTCAATTTAGAATTCACTTAATAGAACCATTCACAACACGCATCCACAAAAGACATTAATATAACATGGTATAGCATAAGAGTGCAATATAAGTTAATAACATCCTTACATCAGAGTCTTAACAAATAGGGCAATAAGTTTGCAATATGAGTTCGTCTCTCACAAACATAAAAGATCCCACTTAATGTCAATTTAATCCTTAGTCAGCCTACAAGCTCCTAACGCTATTACTCTTTATCGGTATCACTCTCCCTCGTATAGCTCGGTCCTTCATCGGCCTTAGCCCTCTTACAAGGGGCTGTCTCAGCGGTGCCCGAGCTAGAAGGCATCTCATAATCAGTTGGGAGTGCCATATCAAAATTTGAGTTGAGTGGCGGAGCATCAGCCGGTGCAATCATCTCAAAGCGGTTAGGGACCGTGGGGTGCTGAGCCTCGAACCTATCCCACTCTCTTACAACAGCAGCTGTGAAAGCAGGGTAGTCAATAGTGGGATGTAGCCCAGGCTCCTCAATGACTTTCTCCTGAAATAATACTTCGGCCACCTGCTGCCAATATGGTGGCAGAGAAGCAATGAGGCGTCTGGCAGCCTCGTAGTGGGTGACAGAGTATTCGATACTCTGCAGCTCTTGCTACATCACCATTAACTCTCTGGCATGCTGGCCCATAGTGTGACCTTCAATCCAAGAGTGGTGCCAATAGTCATAAATCATCTTTCTGACCCCGATAGGTTTCAAAGAACAAGTCTTTCTACACGTCCTTAGAGTGCGTGCCATTCTACCTACCATTTATGAAGAGACAAAGTCCATTAGTTCCTCTTCAACGTCTTTTCGCTTAACTCTGAGGAATAAAATAATAATATTTTCTTAAAATTGAATCCTAGTATAACATTCTCAATCATTCAACATAATATCACAAAAGATTTAAACTATATGGATACAATATTTCATTCCAAAACATTCAAACTGCATCTAGAATAATAAAACACATTTTTCATAACTTTTCACGTCAATAAATTTATATACATACAGTCTCATCATAAATCATTGTGTCCAAAGATAATCTTTCAACTTCAATCAATAAAATTCTTTAAAAATATTTTACCTTTCCAGAGTCGGCGTGGCGAGAACAGGCAGAAAATCTCGTGAAATATTTCAACCTTTAAAATTTCAACGATATAAAATTGAGAAATTTTAGCAAGTCTACAAAAAGGTAGACCTTGCTCTGATACCACACTGTAATCCCCCAATCTCTTAAAAGCTTGGAACGCTACTAAAAGTCGCATTTTCATTTTTGAATTTAACGAGTAAATTTTTTTTTTAAATAGATAAACTAATAAGGATAGAATATGTGCGGAAACACAATGATCATTTCAATTACATAATGCCCGAAATATATGTTTATAGTTGTCGACAAAAGAAATTATTTAACATATAATATTGATAAAGTATTTAGCAAAAAGGGCAATACATAATCATTTAATCAAAACATTTGATTGGCCCTACTCGTCGCCTCGACCACAGCCGGCCCCTTAACCTGAAAGGAGGAAAGTTGGGGTGAGCATAATAATATTATACTCAGTAGGGCAAGTCAATTATTCTACGTCAAACAAACATGCGATTATAATCGTAAACTCTACTCTTTAAACTTCAAAATTTTCAAAGCTGTACTGTGGGCTATCCCAAGGGCATACTTTTGACCCCGGACCAATTTGCGATCCCTAACAACATACTAGCACTAGTAATCATAATTACACGGTGGGCTATCCCAAAGGCCTTCTTTTGACCCCGGACCAATTTGCTGTCCTAGCAAATCTTTTCATGAATTCGAGTTACAACAATAATAACACATAAGGAAAAGACAGGATCAATTAACCAAAATTGCACAGATCGTAAACCCCACCTTAACAGTCTCGAAAAAGTTTTCTTGAAATGTTGTACAAGCTGTTATGCTACTAAATCTTGGGATTTAAAACACCCTCGTCTAGCAAATAAAAGTCTAAAGTGATTTAGTATGTTTAAATTATCATTGAAAGGGGAATATTAAATTTTAATAATTTAATTGAATGTTTATGAAAGTTTAAGCGTCAAGATTTTGGAGTGTAGAAATGTTTAAGTGTCTAATTGATCACTTATAAGTGTTAGAGTTAATAATTAATTTGATTGGTTTAGGATTTAGGACATTTATTTTAAATAGTTTGAGTGTCAATTTAAGTTAATTTAAAAGTTTAAGGACTTATATGATTAGAATTGAAAGTTTAGGGACCAATTATGCAATATTTGAAAGTTTAGGGGCTGAAATTAATTATTTAAAATGTTTGGGGACCAAATTTGTTTTAAATAATAACCTTAGGGTCAACTTAAATGTCTTGGAAATTTTTTGGGGTCAAGACTTGAGTTGACCTTTAATTTAGGACTAATTTACATGTTTTTAAAAGGTTCAGGGTCCAAAACGCAAAAATTCATTGGACAACAATTTAGATCTATTTTCTTATACTCATTAACTGATGGAAAAGAACAGAGAACAAACGTAGTGAAGGTTTGGTCTTTGGGATGGTTTTAGGGTCAAGAATCCAACAAAACTCCAACGATTCGAAAATAAAATATGTGGAATAGGTAGCCTTCAACGAGTTCTTTCCATTTATGTAAGTATTAGAAGGTATGGTGGTGATTTTTGGTGGAAGTACTCGGCCGTTTCGGCCATTTTCCGGCTAGGGTAGTGGTTTTCCGACCAAACGATTTACATATTTAGGTTTCTCGTGGCGAAAGGAAGTCATAGACACTAATTTTGCTACGCTTGGTGAAGAAATGGAGATGGGCCAAATTTGGGTTCTTGGCTTGCTCGAGCACACTGCGTTTCTTCAATTTTTTTTTTTTTTTTTTTTTTTTTGTAGTAGTAGTAGACGAAAATGAAGAATGTGTGTTGTGTTTTGCTAGTATAAATTTTTAGTACACTTCTTGTTTGAGTTTCTATAGCAAAATAGGATGAATCTAGCAAGAGAGGAATTGTTTACCTTGTTCTTGTTGTGATTTTGTATTGCTTGATGTGTAGCTTGAAATTCTATTGCTAGCCTTGAGTTTTATTGTTTGCAAAAATAAGAAAAATGAGTGTTAGTTGATTTTTGAAGAGTAAGAAGAAGATGAAGAAGAGATGGGGAGAAAGTTACCTGTTCTGGGATAAAATGAGCTTAGGAGGTGTGAAAATGGCTTTTGGTGCTTTGTATAAAATTAGCTCAATTAGAAGAGATGGGACCAAAGTTTAAGAATTTGAAAGCTTTTGGCTCGAATAGGGAATTATTAGAAGTTGATATCTTGCCATATACTTCGACTGTTCGGTTCTTGAAATTAATTCGTTAGTAATTATTTTGATAAGTTTTGAATTATTTCAGTCGACTTGAACTTTTGTTAAGTTACGTAGTTTCCGTTCCCATAATAAAATTTGATTAGGCTAGACGAGTATATAAAAAGTTTGAAAAGTTAAGAAAGCCGTAGCGAAACGAGTTAAAGTAATAAAATTGAATTTTAATTTTCTTGGTCGCTACAGAAAGTTTCTTAAACAATAAAATGTAAGAATTGATAAAGAGATTAAGAGAAAAGTTTCGAAACCCAATCATTGACCTGACTAAGGTATTGGGTTAATGGGTCGTTCGTTTAATCATCGGGTCATTGGTTTAACTCATGGGTCATTTTCGATCGAAAATTCTAGTGAAAAAATGATTATGTAGTTAAATTCAAATGAATAATTTTAAACTTACCTTATAAACTTGATAATTAATATGACTCATTGGTTAGTATGTTATTTTCTACCACATAGGTCTTGGATTCAATTCCTGACATGTTCAAATTTTTATTTGATTGCCATATATTTCCATAAAAAATGCTAGTTTTCCACTTAAATTCTCATTTTTGGCTTTTTTCCATAAAAAAATATTTTCTCACTTTTAGTCACGTGGCTATTTTTTCTAGATAAATAAGGAAAATATTTTCCTTAGGAGGCCTAGGTATTTGGTTTTACAGGGAATTGAAATTCTATATTTTTTAAAAATATTGGATTATTTTTTAAATTAAAAAATATAAATAATTGCAAAAAATATAAGTGAATCGAGATTTTCTCCTTTTTTTTGGATTTTATGTTTCATGTCATTTCTTGTCAATGTTGGTCCTTTCAAAATTGCTAATTATGGATCATTGTTCATGCTGGATGAAAGCTTGACGAGTGTTCTATTTGTTCCTTAGTTATCCTTTTTTTTATTTGCTGCGATTTGATTTCGTTTTAAATATAAATATATATTCAACTTAAAATTGGAGCTCGCGTAGCTTTGACAAATAAAAAAATTTGGAAAAAAAGGAAAAAGTACAATTTATATATAAAATTTGATAATTTCTACGAAAAATAATGAAGACTATCAACTAACCAAATTTGGGGAAAAAGAAATATTGAAAATAATAGTTATCAAACACCAAGAGATGAAAAATAACAACTATTTCTATGTGGAAAATTAAGTCAATCAAACATGTATAATTGTCATTGAATTCAATTACGTAGAATTCATTTTCTTTTTATGCATTTTCCATACTTACAATATCAAACATTACCTAAATGTTTTTTCCCATAAAAAATTGAGATTCCAAATCCTCAAGAGTATGTATGTGTGTGTGAATACAAGGATGATTACACGATCATACCTTCAAATGATTACATTTTATAGGCTTAATTTTCTTTTCCATGTCCTAAATATTTTGACATTATAATGCAAAACAACTCAATGAAATCGCCTAACTAGGGTAATTTATAGCTACCGTCCCCAACCTTTTGGGTTTGTTGAGATTACGTCTCTAACCTTTAGTTTTCCTTCTGGGGGTCCTCAACCTTTCAAATCGTCACACCTAAGGTCCCTTGAACGGAAACCGTTTATTCCTCTGTTAATTTTGGTAAAATACACAAAAAATAATTATTTTAAAGTTTTAAAAAAAATTTTATAAAAAGGGTAGTAGCCGGAAATGGCAGCACCTTTGGCTGCCAGAATGCTTTTAAAATTTTTTAAAACATTAAAAGAATTATTTTTTGTGTATTTTACAAAAATATCTCTAAAATTAACGGAGGAATAAATAGTTTCCGTCCAAGGGACCTTAGGTGTAATAATTTTGAAAGGTTGACGACCCTCAAAAAGAAAATTAAAGATTAGAGACGTAATCTCAACAAACTTGAAACGTTGGGGATGGTAGATGTAAATTACCCTTCAAACTATCAAATAATGAAAAGTGAAGCAGAAATTCTCTACCCCACTAGAAGAACAAACATCGCTGGTGGGGAAAAAAAAAAGCAAAGATCGTTTGAAGATCTTTTGAATCATTAGCGGAATTTAAGCTACATAGCGGAGCCCCCAATTAATAATATTGATCTATTGAGAGATCGGAAGAGCGTCGTGCACGACACTATTTGTTATATTATAGGGATCAACTTGTTTTATAATAAATGACAGTGTGCCATGTGTAATTTTAATTTAGAGACATCGGGTGTCCCCATAATATAAACACCTGATATATGTATCACATTCCACCTAGAGTCGGCCCTAAAGGTGTACATGTGATACTATCACACAGGGCCTTAACATCTTAAGAGCTCCAATTTTTTTTTTTTTATATATAGGTGTAACATTAAAAGTCTTGAAAAACTTTTAGATTTTTATTTGTCAAAAAGTTAGACATTATTGAGACACATCTTTTAAAAATAGTTTTATAAAAATTATTCAACTAAAAATTAGAATGTCTTTTATTATTTGAAAAATAAACAGGGCCTACCTTTGAAAATTAGATTTACATGATCAAAACTTAAAAATAAAATTATTACTATCATAGCACAAAGCCAAAGAGTTAAACAGGAAAAAAAATGGAAGGGGCATAAAAAAATGATGCTTTTAAATGTGAAATACATTTTTTTTAATGTAATCCTTAATTAAATGAAAGAGCACCATTTTAAAATTTCGAACAGGTCACCCAAAATTTCAAAGTCGACCTTGATTCCACCCCACTTGTTTTATGGTCTCACATATGAGGCTATGTTCATATGAGTAAAACTAGAAGAGGAGAAGGAGCCATATACACATATTTGCCTTTATAATAGAGACATTATGTCTCTGGATTAAAACCCATGCCATGTGAGTATAAGGACACATTAATTTGCCCTCATGATTGTATAATATTCCCTCCGTCTTAAAAAGATATTCCTCTTTTTCTTTTTGTATGTCTTAAATTATATTCATTTTTCCTATTTAGAAGTGCATTAAAATTTTTCTTTTTCTATCATAACTCTATTTAATGTTTTTAGAATTAACCACACTAAGAGCATCAACATTGGTGTTATTAGATTTAACTATCCAGATAAGCAAAAAATAAAGTTTTTAATGATTGTTAAATGACACCAAAGTAAGTTAAATTTGACTATTACTTTGTGCCACATTGGTGATTGTAAATAAGAGTGTTAAATTTAATTATCAATTCAATAGTTAAATGGTAGGTCAATCTCAATTTAATTAAAATAAAAAAAGAAGAAATAATATCATAAAGCTGTTAAGTTTGTTGTTAACTTTAACAATAAAACTAACAACTTGTTAAATTAAATGCTTTTAGCAACTACTTTAACACCACCAATGTAGTTTGTTTTTTGAGTTGTTAGCTAACAACTCTATTAACAACCTATTTTAACACTACCAATGTGGATGCTCTGACAACATATGATCAACTTAGTGATGTGTGAACTAATTAATCAACTTTTCATGAGTAAACAAAGGTATTATGGAAATTCTGTGGGTTAATTTTATTTTTTCAAATACATTAATTACTTTTTCTTAATCTATGTGAAATTTGGAAGAGATCTTTGTGGGACGGAGCGAGTGAAATTTTGTCACAAACAAAAATTAAGCTTCCATGCATTTCCATCGCCATCCGTTACAGCTTCAGTATTTGTGCAATCTTGGGATACAATCCAAACAAGTTACAGTATAGATAAACTTTAAATGGGGAAATTAAATAGACCTTACATAGAATTGCAATTGCAGATGGTTAAAAATAAAAAAATAAAAATAATAAAAAAAATTGCAATTGCAGCACATTGGACTTGGAGGAGGATTATTTGAATTTCTGTCAAATTACGTAAATAAATTTTGATTTATTTATACATGTATGAGTGATACAATTGGAAAAAAGTTTTGTTGGTAAATATTCACCTGATTATTGGAGTCGATATAAGAAAACACCCAATGGAATCACGATCCGGATACATCCTTCAAGAATTTGACGACCTCTTCTAGATATTGAAAAGGGAGCCAAAAGTATCTGGAAAAGAACCGAAACAGACGGTTAAATGCGATTAGAAATCGTTGTCTTAAAAGTACATTTGCTCCCACTCAGTTCGAGATGCTGGAGAGATTACAACCCAAATGACTTTAGTGGATTAATCAAGGAAAGATTTTTAAAGCACAATAGAATATCGGGAATTTTTCAACGGGAAAAAAAATATATTGGGAAAGGAACTTCAAGAACTTTATATATAAGAAATCTAAGTTGGGGACTTTTTGGAATGATTTTGATGTCGAAGATGTATTAATTCATTTTTAATCACGAAATCTATCATTTTTATATAAATTTCCAATCATTCCCTAGGGAATGGTGGTAGTTTGGGCATGAAAACTCACTGAAAAATGAAAAATATGCTCATTAGTCGTAGAAATTCCATGACTATTGATTTCTTACCAACGAGTATTTAAGAACAGAAATTTTAGTTCTTTCAAAACAGAAGAAAAGCCAATGAGGCCTTAGCCCATTTGGTTAGGGGGATAAGGTTGAAGCCCTCTGACGTAGAGGTCTCAAGTTTGATTCCCTCATGTGGGGGTTTGTTTACATTTTCTATGTAGTTTATAGTCTTTTGTATAGGAGTTTGATTTATTATAGTCCCCTGCATAAGGGTTTGTATTGTTGATTTCTGTGCGATGTGTTTCAGAATGATATATATCTATATACACTTATAATATCATGATGCGAATTGCAATTGTAAAAAAAAAAGAAAAAAAGAAAAAAAAACAGAAATTTTAGTTGGAACTTAAGGACGAACTTTCGTTTCTTAAAATGTGACATCGTTTTTAGCATAAAATATTGTTACCATTAGTAATTAGCAACAAATTTTAGTAGCAAATTCTAACATATTTTTAAAGTGAAATCTATATATGATAAATTTTAAATATAATAATACTGAAATTCATCTATACACAAATAACATAGATCTTTACATATATAATTTAGTTTACTATACATCTAACAAATACTTTTAGACATATAGCATAACTTGTTATGCACATAACATTGATCGTTTCACACATAACACGGATTGTTTAAAATGCGGTACACCTTATTGTAAAAAAATTATTTAAAAAATGAAAAGAAGAAAAGGCAAAGAAATTGCTGGAATTCAATGACCGGACACCGGTGGGTGGTTTGGTAGGGGTAGGGGTTTAGAGGTAAAAATTAATTAATTAACTAATACCACATCTTTCCTACAAAGATAGCTCAATTTTAATTTTCACAAATATCAAGAAAAGCGCAATTAATAGAATTGGAAAGTCAAAATTTAATATTATTTTCCATAATATACCATATCATTTATTAAATACTACAACTTTAAATAATATTATTTTGTTAATTACAATGTACATTAAAATAAGGGTATAGAAGAAAGTTAATATTCTAACTATTTTAATATGAAAGTGGATCATATTTTAGAACGGATGAAAAAAGAAAATTGACCAGTGGAACGGAGGTAGCGGTAAATAAAACAAATAATAAAAAATTATAAAAGAGTTAAGTATTTTTCGAATTTTAAACCATACAAAGTATTTTTAGAATAAAAAAGAACTTCCAAGTAAATATCATGATCTCCCTAATTCATAAAGTGGTTTGAATCATACATACATCTCTCCTTCCCTACCCTACCCTGCCCTACCCTACCCTATATTCCCCCTGTATCCACACAAAAAAAAAAAAAAAGGAAGCATAAAAAATTTTGAATCAAGAATTGGCCGTAGTTATAATAAAAAAATCTTGGGCTTTTCGACCTAAGAAACTCTACACCTTCTCATCTTGTCACAATATTTCTAAGCCTATTGAATCTTCATGTGTGTCACAAGCTCCCAAATCTCCTCTTTGGCGAGAAGCAATGAGTGAAGAACTTAGCGGAACGTCATTTCCATGTAGATAATTATTCAGACAAGGATTGGAAAAGATCATCACTCATGTCATCTTCATCATCCATACCTCAAGAGTTGTTTGACAAAGTGAAAAAGTTTCGAGTTCACAGGGACTCATCAACATAGATTTCTACATGTGCAAGCATCTAACCTTGTCAGTTGTATTTTATCACATTAATTGTATTTATCTAAGCAACAATTGTAGTTAGGATTTATTTGTTCTGTGATTTATAATTATCAAAACATTGTATCATTATCATGTAGACATAGAATAGACATAGAAGTTCTTGTATATAAAGATGTATACTCATTTCTCATGCAATACAATATATGATTCTCAGATTTTTATCTGTGTCAGCAAAGCCATTGTTTGTGCTAGCAAAACCAAGATTGTCTCCCGGCCAAGGTTTATCAACAACTTGGAAACTGAAATTCCAGGTATGTCTTTCTAGCATAATTATATATAAAGTCAACAAGAATAAGACTGTGAGGTCTCTCAATCACACATGAGTGTCTTCTACTGAACTGGCTTGCAATCAATTTGTAACCCTAGCTATAATAAACTGAACTTGGACAATATTGAATATTATGAATACATGCTTGTTGGAAGTTTCACAAGAAATAAATTTAATAATGTTACATTACTATTATTATCTTTCTAGTTGCTACCTCAGTCCCACAAAGATAGTCCATTATTCATTTTTAATTAATCCCAAAATATTAGTCCACTTCCCGTTTAAAAAAACAGTTGAAATCTTATTTTATCTTATATATATTAAAGTAGGATAGTGGTCATATGCCATTTTTCCCGCCAAAACCACTATCCTACTTTTATATATTCTTTTATTTAATTTAATTTAATAAAAATAATAACAACAATAATGATAATAATCATAAATGATAATATTAAATATATTATTAGATATGCGTAATTAATATGAAATATACCGATATACATGTAATTAATTAATATTATTTAATAATATTATTAAATATATTATCAGATATACATGTACGTAGCCCCAAACCCCAAATTTTAGATGTTTTAATAATTCTCTAATTTTTGTTTCCTTCCATTATTAAATTTTAGATACCCGGCCTTTCGGAATATGTTATGAAATATTTTATTATGTGTAATTAATAATATTATATATTAGATATGTGTAATAAATATAACAATAATGATAATAATCATAAATGATAATATTAAATATATTATTAGATATGCATAATTAATATGAAATATAAAAAATACATGTACGTAGCCCCAAACCCCAAATTTTAGATGTTTTAACACTTCTCTAATTTTTGTTTCCTTCCATCATTAAATTTTAGATGCCCGGCCTTTCGGAATATGTTATGAAATATTTTTTTCTGACCATGTTATGAAATATTTTATTATGTGTAATTAATAATATTATATGTTAGATATGTGTAATAAATATTATTAGATTTTTTCTCCATCTCTTCACCAATTGCAACACTTAACTCTTCAGTTATTTCATTCTATCTCATCACTTATTTTTCTTATTATCATAACAACAATAATGATAATAATCATAAATGATAATATTAAATATATTATTAGATATGTGTAATTAATATGAAATATACGAACATACATGTACGTAGCCCCAAACCCCAAATTTTAGATGTTTTAATAATTCTCTAATTTTTGTTTCCTTCCATTATTAAATTTTAGATGCCCGGCCTTTCGGAATGTGTTAATCAAGAGTTTCGGAATATGTTTTAGTAACAATAATCATAATAATCATAGACGCTATTATGAAATATTTTATTATGTGTAATTAATAATATTATTAGATATGTGTAATTAATATTATTAGATTTTTTTCTCCATCTCTTCAGCAATTGCAACACTTATCTCTTCACTTATTTCATTCTATCTCTTCACTTATTTTTCTTATTATCATAATTATATCTCTAAAACTGACTATATCTTCACCAAATAACTTCAAATATATCCTTTCATCTTATAAAACAAGATATATCTTCACTCATTTCATTTATCATTAATCTTATGCATGTATATTTGTTTATTTTATATATTAACCATAAATAATAATATATTATTAATTCCCATTAAAACTCCAAATTAAACATTAATCTTACATATGTTTTTAACATAAATTATCTAAACAAAAAAAAATCCAAATAGTATATCAATTAAAACTCGACGGTGTTATCAACGAAATTAAAACTTGGCGAAGATAAATAAAAAGTAAGAATAATAATAATTATAATAATAATAATATGAAATATAATATTAGACATGTGTAAACATCACCATAAATGTTTTAGATATAATTCCAGATTGATCAAATTTATCTTCACAATAGAAGTTGCAAAATATTTTTTCTCCATCTCTTCAATTGCATCACTTATCTCTTCAATTATTTCATTTATCTTAATCATCCACATTCCCGTATTACACAAACTCCACCTCTATAAATAGTCAGGTAGTTCCAATACACTTCCAACCATTTAACTTCATAAAAAAAGGATCTAAAGAGTTTATCTAGAAAGCCATTGCAAAACTTTGTCACTTGACTTATTGTTGTCATGCAGAAGATGAGAAAAGTTATTGTCCAAAACAAAGTTCCGTCTGTGACTTTGTTTATGGATATTAACCCCATGAAGTCAAGTTGGGTAATAGATGTTCGAGTTGTGACAAATGTTGTCTTTAAAGAGGTTTTCCGAAATTTGTAATGTCATGCTCACTCGTAAGGTACAAATTTGCAAATTTGCAGTTATTTTTTAATTGTTGAGAGCTGTTGTTAATGACTTATGGTTGATTAGAATTCTGTCTTTGTTTGACCAGAATAGATGCATATGTATTCTAAAATTTTATGAGTTTCTGTTTTTTCTTTGCTGCTATACAGTCGTTCTTACATAGTTACACGGATTTTGAAAATGCAGATAGATGGGATACTGGTTTCCTCTTGCTTTTTATATGGTGATTATATCATGTCTTTCACACTACGATTCTAAAATTTTGGAAGAAGAAATCTATAATTCCTTAAGGTTGATTAAAAATTCCAAATTTCTCATGTCAATAATTTTGGTTTACTCATTAAATACTATGCACTAATTTCTTTTTCCCCTTTATTTTTTTGTGTACAGTTTTGTCATCCCAACAATGTTCTGCACTCGAAGAGCTTTGTTCCACATGGATAGTACCAAATACTTAACAAGATTGATCTTAGCGTAGCGAAAAAGGAAAACATATAATTTGTTTTTTGTTTTGCATCTTGAATAGAAGTTAAAAAAACTTCATTACATAATTTTTGAAACTACGACTTATTTTTTTACTAATTATTCTATTTCGTGTAATGCACGGATGTGCAACTAGTATCAGTGAACAAGATGAAATCAGAGTGAAGAGCGAAAATTTGAATGGAGAGAATTTCATATTTGTATTCTATTTTCTTGAGAGAATACATTGTGTTATCAGATATGTATACAACAAACAATAACTAATTTCAGTCAACTACTCAATAGACTACAGCTATGACCAATAGAAAAATGACACATGGCAAAAAAAATGCCATGTGTCAACAATCCTGGTGTTGATTCTGTGTTTATTTTTCTGCACTAGATTACGCTTTACTATTCACGTCATATTGACTAGGGTACATCCTGCCTAGATTACGCTGATTATATCTCAGACTCGATCTAGATGTATCCTGCTGTTAATTAGACTAATCGTGAACAGATTTATTACTATCTGTGAGTTAGTTAGTTATCTGTGTTCTTTGCTGATTCCATACAGTATTTACATTGAGTAATTATTAATCCGATAATTAACTAAGTAGGTGCAGGTGACTCATTTTTCAACAACTGGTATCAGAAAGGGTTCACTTAAGTTATTAGTGAGATCCAGTTACCTAGACATGGATAATAGTTTAGTTAGTGCATCTTCTCTTCCTCCTACACTTGATGGCTGTAATTATGCATTCTGGAAGATTATGATGGAGATATATATTCATTCTATTAATGAACATGAATGGCTATCTATTTTAAAAGGTTACACTACACCCAGTATCAATGAAGAAGGTGTTGTTGTTGCTAAACCTATAGATGCATTTAATAGAACTGAATTATCTAATTCTAGGTGGAATTTAAAAGCTTTAAATGCAATATTTTCTTTTGTTGATACAAACCATTGCCGGTTAATTTCTTCTTGCAAGATAGCTAAAAAGGCGTGGAGCATATTACAAATTGCTAATGAAGGAACAAATTCTGTCAAATCTTCAAAACTTCAGATGCTTGCTTCAGAGTTTGAAAAATTAATGATGCATGAGATCGGAAGAGCACACAGACTTTTATGGAAGACTAAGTGAGATCACAAATAATGCACATGCACTTGGAAAGAATTATTCTGACAAGAAAATTGTTAAAAAGATACTTAGATCCTTGCTAAATAAATTCCATAGCAAGATCATAGCAATTGAAGAAAGCAAGGATGTAGAAAGTATCAAAATTGAAGAATTGGTTGGCTCACTTATGACATATGAGCTAAATCTCATCAAGATGAAGACGGACAAAGAGGCGGAAAATTCATTCAATGCAAGAAAATCTGAAGATGATTTAAAGAGTAATGACATTGATGAAGAAGAGGACATTCTTTTAAAACAATTCAAGAAGTTCTTGAAAATAAAGAAAAGCAAAAAGAATATCAAAAGTCAGTCTGCCAATCTAATCCAATTCAATAAGTGTGAAGGATTTGACCATATTTCTTATGAATGTGCTAACACTAGAAAGAATTCTCAAAAGAAACATTCCAAGAAAATTTTCTACAATGAAAATGAAGAGGATATGTCTGGCTCGGATATTTCTGGAAATCAGGTAATGAGTTTAACTACTTCCGATCTAAAAGAAATAACCCTTTGAAATGTTTCACTACAGAATCTACTTAACCAGCAGAAGAGACTGACATATCCTGCTCAGACAAAAACAAGCAGGATGATGCATTCAACATAAGCGAGCAGGACACATCTGAATCTAAATCGGAAGAAAAATATGAGATAGATAAAAATGGAAGAGGAGATATCTAAATCTAAAACTGATGATCATGTCTCTGATAATCAGGTAAATATATTATCTACTCTGGTTCAAGCAGGATATAATTCTATCAATCGCTTTTTTGCAGTAACAGCTTATCCAGTAGTTGATCCAGATACATCCTACTTAAGTCAGTTAGACTCTCAAAATCTGGAATCTGAGAAACATACTAATGGTTGTACAAAACTGATAGCTGAACAAGAAAAAGTTGCAACACTTGAAGCTATTGCCCTAACTTTGAAAGATGAGAAAGATGCAGGTGAACAAACAATATTGACTCTCCCAAGATTATTACGAGGAAAAGAGGATCTACTGAAGAAACTTAATGAGGACTTGAATAATTCAAAGGAAAGGGTCAAAAAACTTACCATTGGAACTGCAAGACTGAATGAAGTTCTTAGTTATGGAAGACCTTCACGAGACAAAACTGGTCTAGGTTTTGAAGATAAAGGGAAGGAGAAAGTGTCAAATCAAACAGTTTTTGTAAAAGCTACAAGTCAAACTCCTTCAGATAATTCTGTTAAATCTTTAATCAAAAGTGCTTCTACTGCTATGCCAACAACCAAGATCAAGTCTCAAGTGACAAATGTCAAATCTAAAGGTACTACAGTTGTACATTATACACAGGTTTTATCTAACAAAATTGTCTCTAGGACACGTCTACAGAAGCCTGAACCAGACACATCCGACACAACTCAAGCCAAAATAGACACATCTGGCACAACTAAAGGTAGAATAGACATATTTGCACAGACCGGAAGACTGAACCGAAAGTAGAAAAGTAGATCTAACATTGTAGTTCATAATATGACAAGAAAACTTACAGTATATGGAACTAGATGTCATGAAGCAGGTCAAACTGAGATGAGAAGAACTCAATTTGGACAAAGAAAGTCTTATACATCACAACCATATAAAATTCAAGTAAGTACCACTCATCTCATAATCATTCTTGTTGTGATCATCATTGTCATGTAAAGTCTAAGTCTTCAAAGTTTATGAACATGACTAAAATCACCATGGGAAGCATTATGTTCAATTTCCATATTATGTGCCTATTTGCTTTTATTGTGGGATTAAATGACATAAACAATATGATTGTTATAAATTTTTAAAGAAGCAACATAAAAGCAAAAATCACATTCCTATTGGTGAAAACAAATCCAAGAACCGGGCTAATTTGAAAAGGAAACAAGCTCGGGTTAAGAAAGATGATTTGAAAACTTATGAAAATAAGTTGGTTCCTATTGAGCTTGCATATCCTCTTAATCACAAGATTTAGCACATGATGATATTCAATTTATTTATACTTTATTTATGTTTACATATTAAAAAAAAATTCATGTGCATTTTAGTTTTTGGATTTTAATGTTTTAATTTCTTTAATGTTTTACCCTTGAAACCCCTAAATTAACTTCATTGATACAATTTGATCTTGAGGGTTGAGTTTGGGATATTTTCAGAAGCTTTATCTCATGAAGAAAAAGCTGATCAAGTCATGACTAAGGGGGAGTAAGGAAACTAGACATATCTGTTAGAATCTTATGATGAAACATCTACAGCAGAAAGCAGAACCAGAGGGAGATGCATCATGTCTGACTTAAACAGATTTTGATATTTGAATCAGAAAATGATCAAAATAAGGAATGATTTGAGAATGAATTTCATATTTCTTTCCAGTATAGGGAGTAACTTATTCTTTCCCTTGCTATTGTGTTTTCATATGACTTAGTGCAACTTCTCTGAATAGCTTGTTCAACAGATCGGAAGTTTTGCATGATCCACATCACTTATTTTGTGAACTAGTTTAACAATTTTATGGTTACTTTGCTATATGTTCAAACTGAGTATCAACTCAATAGTTTACTTACCATAACCAGTGACACTACCACAGCTGAAATATTCGCATTAATAGTCTTGCATCTGGGCTACCAAAAAAAAAAAAGAGTTTTATTTTTACATTATTGTGTGATTTGTGTGTTATTCATATAAATATTGATCAAATCATTGTATATGAGTGCAGGATATCACTGAGACACTTGAAGAAGGATGTATCTTGAAGAGACCAGTCAAAACTTGTTCTTCTTATTCCATAATGATAAACTGCTGAAAACAATGAATGGGATACGTCCTGCCTGCTTTGAACTATAAGAGGTTATTGATTGAGGGTCATCATTTTGATGTAGACCTATGTTCAGTATCTACACTCTTCGGCACTCATACGACTAATAACGTCTAACGGGTAGAGTAAAGCTACCAGACAACCAAGTCTTTGAGTGCGTGCATCTACATTTACCCTCAGAAGACAATGCTCAAAATTATAGAAAAAATCCAGCAAGTCGAGGACCTAAAAGTTGTATTCTTTTTAAAAGAGTTGCTTAAATGATGATCAATCTTCTTGTGCATCACTCATAAAACCCAATAAGTTAGGTCCTCATAAGGTCTCAGGATTGACCATATGAAATGATAAAGCAAAAGAAAGAAAAAATCCATTCATTAAAAAATCTTCCATTGAGAACGGTTCTGTTGACTGAATACTTCATGGTTTGAACTTCTACAGGTATTTTGGAAAGTATTTAGTACATAATCTCAACAGAAATTGATTTCTTTATATTGCATCTATTTGTTTGTGTGCATTTAGCCCAGATGCATCCGGTACTTTAATTGATCAAGCAGTATCTATCTATCTTTTACGGTAAGTAAATCTGAAGCAATTGAGAAAGGCAAGAATTACAGTAGCTGATCAGAAAACCCTCATCAAAACATTATTCGTTTGGCTTTTCTCCTTTATCAAAAAGGGAGAGAAGTATAGTAGCTGATCAGGATATATCTCTTTTAACTTTGTTTTGCTTTATGATTATGTGTTGAGGGGGAGAGGATATATCTTAGGGGAAGTTTATTGATTAAAGGGGAGAAATAATTCGTACTTAACTGTTTATATGTTTTGCCCCATTCAAAATTTTTGACATTTGTGCTACTAAGGTTTTGAAAAAATTAGAAAAGCCAAAGGAGGAGATTGTTAGTATAAAATTGCATGTGTGTTGGCATTCCTAATTTTTTATTTTTAGTATCAAAATGTTATTACATATTTTGCATGACTTATTTTACGTGCTATATTTTTATTTCTTGCAAATTTGTTTTCTTGGTCGACAAGTAGGTATTTTTGGCGTGTGTATGCTTGCTTGAAACCCAAGAATTTCGAATCTAGTTAACATATTTAACTAGGATTAACTTCTATGCATGACAAGTTCTATTTGTATAAGGAAAGTTTATGACTTTATGGTAAACTAATATTCTACTTTCCTTGTATCTGTTTCTCACATGTATATGGTAACTTTATTTCTTGTCTTGTACAAGAATTCAAAGTCTTGCCTATATATATATATATATATATATATATCCTCCCTTGTAGGTTAATAACCAAGATTTCGAGCCAAGCATTCCGCGATATTTATTCTTCAAAGCTCGATCAAAGAGAGAAACAAACACAATGTCAACCCGTGAGATTTATTCTTGCATCATTCTTACACTTCTAAAGTTGTGTTTGAATTGGCAAAGCTTCATAGTGCGTGGTAGGGGACCACATAAGGTGCGAGGGACTATCCACTCAAGGTTCAAGTAGTTTAGGAGTTCAAGAGATCGGAAGATGAGTTCGGGAGATCTCTAGGAGCTTGATGTACGTTCCGGGAGGAGCGCGGAAGAAAGAAAGAGCAACGGGAGTGATCACATGTCAAAAGGCATAAAGGGAGTCTTTTATAAATTTACCTTTTGAATGTTTTTGTCTATTGCAATAGCAATCAGTAATCTTTCTCTATACTAAACTTACCTTGTGATTAGTGGATTGGTTTGTCCCGTGGCATGGCTGCCCGCAGTTTTTCCCAGTTTTGGGTTTGTAAATCAACAATCTTGGTATTGATTCTGTATTTATTTTTCTGCACTAGATTATGCTTTACTGTCCACGTCATACGGACCAGGGTACATCTTGCCTAGCTTACGCTGATTATATCTCTGACTCGATCTAGATATATCATGTTGTGATTAATTAGATTGATCGTGAACTAATTTATTACTATCTGTGATTTAGTTAGTTATCTGCGTTCTTTACTAATTCGATACAGTATTTACATTGAGTAAATGTTAATCAGATAAATAACTAAGTAGGTCTAGCTGACTCATTTTTCAACATAAACCATGCACTTGGTGATAACCTTTAGCCACTAACCTGGCTTTATATCTGTCAACAGTCCCATCTGGCTTTCTTTTAATTTTGAGACCCATTTGCATCAAAAGGCTTTCTTCCCATATGGTAATTCAATAGCCTTGCATGTGTGGTTAGCTTCTATTGCATCCAAATCTTTGTTCATGGCCTCCACCCATTCGTTATGCTTACTAGCTTAGAAGTAAGAAGTAGGTTCTTGCAATTTAGTCTCGTTGGCAAGAAAAGAAGGGGAAACATAGTATAGGAAAGTAGGTAGGGTATGTTTTAAGCTAGTATGCTGCTTATGATGAGAAGTAAGACTAGCAGTGGTTGATTGATTAGTAAAGACAGTTTGTGGCAAAATCTTTTAGCCAATGAGATTGAGTTCTGACCCTGGAACTTTGCCTCGGTAAAGGCTGATTAACTTCCTGCCTTATCATATCAGTAGCATCAAGACTATGATATCATGAATATCAAAAGTAACCTAATCATTCAAGTGTTCCACTAAAGAATCAGGTTCTCCATCATGTAAGTGCAACTGCTCATCATGTTCTTCAGCCTCAGAGATAGGTGGTGATACTGAGAGTGGTGGTCCTGAATTGGTGGATGAATGGAAGGGTGTAATCTGATTTGTAGTTGGATCATCAAAGTTGAATAAATCAGGAAAAATGGGCAATGGGTGCTCTGGTGGTTTAGAAGTTGTGTGGTTATAAGGAAACTGATGTTCAAAGAACTGAACATATCTAGAAATTATGGTTCGATGGTTGATAAGATCATAGAGCTTTTAAGCTTTTTGTCCTCTCACATAGCCAATAAAGATGCATTTGCGTGCTCTGGGTGTAAATTTATCTTTGTGGGGTTGTGTGTTAGTAGCATAACATAGGCAACCAAATGGTTTTAACTTGGTGTAGTCTGGTTTAGTATTATAAAGAACTTCAAAAGGGGTTTTCCAATTGAGTACAGTTGAGGGAAGTCTATTTATCAAGTTTTTTCTACTGTAATCATCAACCAATGTTAAAAAATATGGAGTTCTAGAAATTGAAGGCACTTTATGTGGTCCCCAGATGTCAGCATGGATCAACTTAAACATAGTGTTGGCTTTCATAGAACTAATAGGAAAATGTATTCTTTACTGTTTGGAAAAATGGCATACATCACACTCCATATGAGAAATACCATCAACAGTACATAAAGGTTTCAAGAAATCCAAATGTTGCATTACAGTTGAAGAGGCATGTCCTAACCTCTTATTCCAATCATCAAGTACACTATTACAAGCAGAAACAAGTAATGACAGCTTATTACAAGAACTAGGACTTTTGAGTGAAGGATTACAAGGAACATGATTTGATAAAAAAGGAACACTGATTTGTGAAGACACAACAGTGTTTTGATTCAAAAAAGTCATGTCAAGAAGAGAGGCGGGATTGAGAATGTAAAGCTTCCCAACCAACTTCCCCACAGCCAGTACATCATCACTCTGAAGGTCCTACAGCAACCAATAATTAGGATAAAAAGGTACATTTTAGCTGGGATGTTTGAGCAAGTTGTGCAACTAATAGAAGGTTATATTTAAAACTTGGAACATATAAGACTTCGTTCAATTTTAATTTTTCACTTAGAGATATTTCCCCAACATGTGTGACAAGCTTGATTGATCCATCGGGTAAGAAAACAGGTGTGTGGATAGAAATTGGTTTAGAATGAGTCATAAGGTTCAAGGTAGTGCACATATGACTGCTAGCACCCGTATCCAAAATCCAAGAACCATCTCCTAAGATAGTAAAAGCATAGTAATAATTTTCTATGGTTTTCTTACCAGTAAAGTCTCTAAAGTGCTCAAAATTCACATTGCTTCCACTTCCTTTCTGCATCTTGTCGTTCATGTATTTTGCAATTTCTTGCTGGATCAGATTTGCCACGTCTGAGAATTGCACAACTTGTATAGTCTTCTTCTCATCTTCCTGATAAGTGTTAATTCCATAGATCAATGATGAATCTGCTAAGTTTGCCATAGATTTTCCCTTATGCTGTTTCATTTTCTTATACCAATCCGATTAGACATGAACTCTAAAACACTCACTCATTTCATGCCCATTGGATTTGCAATGTTCACAATATAGCAGGGCCATTTCCTTCTTAGTTTTCCTCTGATTTCCTTTATTTCTTCCTCTATTCCAACTATTTGATCCACTACCCCCTTTGCTAGTGCGTTCTCTTCCAAATCCTTGAGTATTACTCAACATAGCAGTATTTTCTAAAGATTCTAGAAATGCTTGATATACATTTCTCTGCTTCTCCACCCTCAAAATCACCGAGAGATCGGAAGAGCGTCGTGTAAGCAAAGGGTCCCTGAGTAAATTGAGCTCCTTACATTGTCGAAACTATCGTTTAATCCCATAAGAAACTGAATCAATTTCTCATTCATGTCCATCTCTAACATCTCCTTTGCTGCCCTACAAGTACAAGTTGGCAGAGCATTAAACTCCCATACTCGTCCCAAAGTCTCTTTAGTTTGGTAAAGGAAACTATTACAGAGTTATTTCTCTAATTCAAGCTAGTGATTTCGTTACACAATTGATACATCAAAGGTCTATTGCATTCTCCAAATCATTGTTCCAAATCGTCCCATAGTTCTTTAGCTGAACTCGCGTACAGGAATGCATCTACCAGATCCTTAGACATTGAGTTTAAAATCCATGATATAACCATACAATCAACTCACTTCCAGTGTTCATAATTTGGTGAATTCTCTTCTGGTGCCTCAATTTTACCGTTTATGAACCCTATGGAAATTCATACCTGTCAATAGATTCGTTACCAACATCATCCCTAGATGGTCCAAACCACGCAATTGAAGTGGATCATCCACGCGATTGACATTTTGTGGATGATCATTTTTCAATCCTATAGTCGGATTCGCTTATGTGGTTCGTTCTGCATATTTCCAGCACCTCTTACGATTATATTCCAGGCAACATTTCCTCTTCCTCTTCCTGCCATTCTTCAGGTCCATTCTAACCTCTGTTGCTCTAATACCATGAACAAGATGAAATCAGAGTGAAACAGTGAAATTTAAAATGGAGAAAATTTCACATTCGTATTCTGTTTTCTTGGGAGAATACACTGGGTTGGGTTATTAGATATGTATACAACAAACAGTATCTAAATTCAGTCAGCTACTCAACACATTACAGTTGTGACCAATGGAAATATGACACGTTGCAAAATAAAAAAATGACAGAATCTTCCGATCTCTGCAAGACTATATATTCAACAAGACTTTGACTATATATTCTTCAATTAGTTATCTTATATGCCCTGATTTAATGTGCATAGTTATCAACTAAGTAGAATTATTAAATTAAAATAATTAAATGTAAGAGTATAGTAGGGATATGATGTTAGAATTTATTTTTCGAATACTATTAAACGAATTTTTCTTAATTTTATGTGAAAATGAGAATAGGACTATCTTTATGAGCGATAGGTAATATTAAATAAATATTAATTAAACTGTTTTTTCATCTTTTGAATTCATTCCTTTAATTTGTACTCCATATATAAGAGACTTGTGCAATTCCTTTTCAATATGCAAGCCAATTACAAAGAAATAAAAAGTTGATAAGTATTATCTTGAGTTTTCATTCCCTCTTCTCTAAAGTTAGTTCTCTATAATGCTTTCGACAAATACATTTTGTCAGGTTTTTATGATAGTTGGTGTTTTCTAATTTTTGACGTGCATGTCAAGATTAATTAATTGATAATACTTTTTCATGTGGGAGTTTGTTTTATGATTATATATATATATATATGTGGAAATATTCATTCTTCTAGTGATATTTACGTTTTATATGGTATCTTTTGTTAAGCAACCGATATCATTAATTTTTCTCTTACAAAATTTGTGGTGCGTTATTCATGGAATACTTTCAACCATGAGAATATATGGTAAGTGTCCTAATTATATTAGGATTTCCTTATTATTTTTAGGCTTGATATAACTTGATTGATTTATCTTTATCCAAATAATTAAGCCTAACGTTATTTCGAGACATGTCTTTTATTTCCGCAATCTGTAGGTAATTATTTAGGCAACCGTTTACAAAATAGGGTAAATTCACCATCTTACCCTTAAATTATTGTTTCCATTTATACAACAATACATGTGGTAAGATTGTGAATTTACCCTCATTTTGTAAAAAAATTACTTGAATGATTGATTACCTACAAATATATTTTCCTTTTGTTTACCAAAATTTGACTAAATAATATATGGAAAGTGTCGTAATTATATTAGGATTTCCTTATTATTTTTTTATGTCAGGATTTCGTTATTACTCCATTCTTCCTACAAAGATATTCTCATTCTATTTTTCACATAAATCAAGAAAACTTTTTTTTTGAAACTATAATTACAAATATGCATTATAACAACACAAATATACATAGATATTTATTCTATTGAAACAGAGTGAACAAAATTAACCATACAAACCCCATATAGAAGGAATACATACTACAATAAAATATAAAAAATACTCCATAGGGAAATCGAACATGAGACCTCTGGGCCTGAGTTAATATTGTTGGAAATGTACAACTTAAAAATGTATTTCATATTATGCTTTTTGATTTATTTAATATTTCACTTTAAATATTCTTTATTGTTGATTACCATGCAAAATAAATAAGGGTATCTTAGAAAACTAAAAAGTTAAATAAAGAAAGAGGAATATAATTTAGGACGGTTAAAAAAATGAATAGGGAAATATCTTTTTGAAATGGAGAAAGTATTTAGTCTTGATATGTTTTGATTGATTTTATGTTTTTCTTTCTTTCTTTCTTTCTTTTTTTTTTTTTTTTGACAAATGGTTGATTTTATCTTTATTCAAATAATTAAGACTAAAATTATTTCTAGACAGGTTTTTAGTTTTAGTTTACCAACGTTTGACTAAATAAGGAAAGCGGTTAAGATATCTCCGACACAAATGTGTAGTCATAAAGTGAAGTTGACACTACTACAAAATTGGACAAAAAATGAACATAGACGTCGATTTTGGGGAAAAGCGACGCGTAAACAATACGTGGTGGCAATTTTAAAAATAATTGTACTACTATAGACGTCGGTTCTTCTTCAAGAACCGACATCTATAATTTGTTTCTATAATGGGCGCCGGTTCCAGTTGGCAGCCAACTCCCGTTATGGGTAATACACATCGGTTCATTTAGGAACGGACGTGTATTAGTGAATAGGAACCGACGCCTAAAATTAAAGGAGAATAGGCTAAGGAACCGACACATGTTCCTCTTTTATTATCTTCGCCTCATGCGCCATTTGCGAAGACACACAATAGCCCACTTCAAACATTCTGCCTAAAATCTTTCACTCTCGAAGTTCAACCACATTTCAGCCTAAAATCTAACGATAGCGCTCAACACATAGCCTCAAAACACATTTTGATTTTTACATCTCCATATTTGAGCCCTAACGCCCTAGATCTCCACCCAAGAACCTCCATCCGGCGAGCGGTGAGCAGCGGTGTTAAAGCAGGTAAAGTGGATTAACGCTCGATTTCTTGGTAATTTCATAGTATTACCAACTTCTCAGTAATTTGTTCATAATTTCATAGTATAATCACAATTTCTTGGAAATTTCAAGGGTGAACGACGACAGCGGTCGGCGGGCGAAGTGTATTGCATAGTTTTTTCTCCACAGCTTCAAAATATTTTCGAGGTATTTTTTCTTCTTTTTTGGCTAGTTTGTGATGAGAATATTGGTTTGTTTGTGTGAAGTGAATTTTTTTTGCATTTAGAAATTATTATTTTTAGGGTTTTTGTTAATTAATTTTGGTAAATGATGGGTTTGTTGTTTAATTAGCATGAATATAAAATTTCTTGGGCTTGAGTGAGAAATATATGTGTGCATTGTTATGGGTACAAATGATTTAAATAGATATATATGAAATTTAAGATTGGAAGAATGGACTTTAGAATGGAATTTGTTCATTCCATAAGTTGGAGAATTCTTACACTCTACATATTTGATGAAATGTCTCACAAATATTTTGTTGAAAGTTTTTCACACTATTGTAGTATTTTATGTATAGATTAATATTATTGCTTCGAACTAAAATTGTAATGCAAATAAATAAGTAATTAATAAGTGTTGAAATTTAAATAAAGTAAAAAAATCAAAAAATCTGAAAATTATTTGATCAATTTTGTGATGTCAATAGATTGTGCTTGGCTAAGTACTTTAAAGAAGGCAAATACTAATTAATATAACAATTCTTTGATTAAATTTCAATACTGCAAATGGGCCGAGAAGTATTGATGTACAAATAAAATAAATAAAATCAGATAATGTAAAGATTTTCTGATTAAATTTGTGATCCAAATGAATATATGTAATTAACAAGTATTGATGAACAAATAAATATTTATAGTGAAATACTAAAAATCAATTTGATTAAGTGTGCGATGAGAATGAATATGTAATTAACAAGTACTGTTGGTCAAATAAATTAAGAGAATCAAATAACTTAGCAATCTTTTGAAAAGTAAGAAAAATATGTAACTTTTGTTTTGGCCCTCTCAATAGGTCGTGAGATGTATATGGATCGAAGTTGGATGTATAGGAGACGTACCACACTAAAATATTTGAATGGGGTTGAAGAGTTCAAATCGACTGAGGATAATAGAAAAAGGAAATGGGGAGAATTGATGGCTTGTCCTTGCCGCGATTGTAAAAATCTAAAAAAATATCATAGTTATATAAAAGTGAAGCACCATTTGATTAGTCGTGGTTTTAACAAAGGTTATACACGATAGTTTTGGTATGGTGATGATTTACTTCTTAGGACGAGCACACGTGACAATGAGGGTGCTCAGGAGAAGAACACAGTAAATAAGAGTGATGAGATTAATGTGGCCAGAGAAGAAAACGATGATGTCCAGAATGACTGGATAGGTGAAATGATGTGTGATTTACAAGTTGATTTCATTGAGGCTCCACATATTTTCAACGGCTTATTCATCGATTCTGAAATGCCTTTGTTTCCTAGATGTAATAAGTTCATAAAGTTTTCTGCTGTATTCAAATTGTATAACTTAAAAGCAAAGAATGTGTGGAGTGATACGAGTTTCACAGGGTTACTAGAGCTTCTAAGAGACATGCTTCCCGAGGATAACGAGCTTTCTAGCTCAACCTACGGGACAAAGAAATTGTTGTGCCCATTGGGTATGGAGATTGAGAAGATACATACATGTCCAAATGATTGTGTCTTGTACCGACATGAGTACAAGGACTTGTATATGCGTCCAAAGTGTGGGGCGTCGCAGTTTAAGAGAAATGACAGCGATGATAACAGTGAGGATAAGAAAGGCCCTCCATCAAATGTGTTATGGTATATGCCGGTAATACCTAGATTCAAATGCTAATTTGCAACGATGCGAAGAAAATGCAGTGGCATGCTAATAGAAGGAAAAAAGATGGAAAACTCAGACACCTAGCCGAATTCTGTGGCGACGATAGAAATCTTAGGCTTGGATTATGTACAGATGGAATGAACCCGAGATCGGAATATGAGTAGTCAACATAGAACTTGTACGGTTATTTTCATGTGTTACAATCATTCTCCTTGGCTGTGTATGAAGCAAAAGTACATAATGTTGTCGTTATTGATTTCGGGGCCCAAACAGCCAGGAAACAATATAGATGTGTACCTCGGGCCACTTATTGATGATTTGAAGTTGTTATAGAACGAATGAGTGTCAATGTCTGATGCAGATAGCCGGATGCATTTCACACTACATGCAATGATTTTTTACACCATAAATGTCTTTTCAGCATGCGGTAACTTGTTAGGTTGTACTACCAAAGGAGCCAAAGCGTGACCCATTTGCGAAGATGAGACGGTTGATCTTTGGTTGAAGAAATGTGTTCATGAGTCATCGGATCTTTATCCCATCTGACCACCCAGGTCGAAAGAAGAAAAAGGCTTTCAATGAGAGAACCGAGACTTGAGTTGCCCATTTGCTGTTGATAGGAAATATGTTTATGAGAGGGTTAAAAATATTAATGTCATGTTTGGTAAAAACTTCTAAGCCTCCATAGAAGAGAGATCGGAAGAGCACACTGATCTATACTCTGGGATTTACCATATGGCAGCATTTGCAAGTTAGACAATGTCTCGATGTAATGCACGTGGAGAAAAATGTGTGAGATAGTATCATCGGAATGTCGTTGAATATTCTAGCAAAGGCAAAAGATAGTATCAAAGTTAGAAAATACATGGTAGAAATGGGGAAACGGGAACAATTAGTACCGCAAGAGTCCGAAAAGCGTACATTTTTGCCCCCCGTGTGTTATACCTTGTCTAAAGAAGAGAAAACAAGCTTTTGTGAGTGCATGAATTCTATTAAGGTTCCATATGGCTATTCATCAAACATCAAGAGGCTTGTGTCAATGAAAGACTTGAAATTGGTTGGTATGAATTCCCATAATTGTAATGTCTTAATGCAACAGTTCTTGCCAGTTGAAATACGGGGTATATTACCAAAACATGTTAGACATGTCATAACTAAGCTTTGCATCTTAATCTCTGCTTCTTCTTCAGCTCAATTTGTTGCAAGGTCGTTGATCCTGAGGTATTGGATATTTTGCAGGCCGATATTGTTATCACTCTATGCCAGTTGAAAATGTATTACCGGTTATCACTTTTTGACATTATGGTATATTTAATTGTTCATTTGGTAAGGGAATTAAGATCTGTAGCCCGGTGTTTTTGAGGTATATGTATCCGTTTGAGAGATACATAGATATTTTGAAAGGATACGTGAGAAGCCGATCAAGACCAAAAGGGAGTATGATTGAAGGTTATGCTATTGAGAAGGCTAATTAATTGTGTACTAATTACCTAGATGGTGTTGAAGCTGTTGGTATTCCTAAATCACAACACAAGGAGAAACTTGGAGGGAAAGGTACGATTGGATTCAAATCAATCGTTCCTAGGGTCAAAATGTGAAATAAAGCACACCTCCTTGTCTTGCAGTACCTTACTGTAGTTCATTCATATTTGGATGAGCACATGTTGATGTTAATGCGTCAGAATCCTTCGAATGGTGAGATGTGGCTAACCAATGAACATAATCGCATATTTATAACATGGTTCAAAGATAGAATGCTCCAACAATTGTCTCACATGCCGACAGCGATTACAGAGACAATAAAATGGTTGGTGTACTGTTCTAGAGTGGATGTTTCTTCTTATGAAAGGTATGACATTAACAAGTACACATTTTACACAAAACGGCAAGACGATAAGAAAACGATGCAAAATAACGGGGTGATAGTAATAGCACTTTCAATAGAATATTCTAGCGCCAATTACAGGAGGCCAGGGGATGCCACAATGTCGTATTATGGTGTAATTGAAGAAATTTGGGAACTTGATTACAAAGTTCTGAAGGTTCCTCCTTTTCGCTGTAAGTGGGTTGAAAACCGTCGCGGTGTTCAAGTTGACGAATTAAGTTTCACTCTAGTAGACTTTGGTCAGCTAGGCTATCTTGGTGACCCTTTCGTACTTGCATCACTAGCAAAGCAAGTGTTTTACATTTTTGATCCTGTTGAGCCTAAATGGTCTGTCATCCTTCAAGGCAGAAAACGTCTACTTGGTATAGATGATGTGGTCGACAAAAAAGAGTATGATCAATTTGACGAAACCTCCCCTTCTCTATTGGTATACAATATACACCTATAGCGGATGATAACATAGAGATAAATTACATGCATTGGGATCATGGGAAGGCCTATGGATTCACCATCACTCGTAATATCATCATCGTATATGATCATTTGCATTTTGCGTTATACATGCCTTTGTATTTGTATTTGTATCACGGAATACGATTGGTTAGACTAATGTACTTGTGTTTGTATTTGTATGCAGGTAGGGACGTAGTGAGCACTCTCGATGGATGACAATTCAGGTGTAACAGATGATCCAACTGGCAAGAAAAAGAAGCAGACCAGAGGTCCAACAACTTACAAGAAGTTGAAGAAGAAGTAGGATGCTATCGTTGAATTAGACAAGTAAGAAAGGCCTATTGGGCAATTTACTTCGGATTTGGGCATTTATGAAGGGATTATGGGTCAGATTATTGTGCATATAAACTATCCAAATTGACATGTGGTTGAGCAACCCCTTAAAGATCTTGTTTGGAAAGACATCAAGGTATTGAATGAGTTTACATGGTTCAATTTGATATCGCATAATGGTTGATTTTATCCTATAGAAATTTGATATCGCATAATTTGATATTCTTGCCCTGCAAAAAAGATTCAATCTCGAGAATGACAGCTTGCAAGAGCCTGTATTGAAAGAAGCTGGGAAGAGATTGAGAGACTTTAAGGTTTCGTTGGTGGGAAAATACATTAAAGAGAAGCACCCGAAATATAAAACTCCTTGTCAGCTTTATGATTTCATTATGCCTGACATGTGGGCAAAGTTCAAGTAGGATCATGAAACTTCGTAGTTCTTGGTATGATCAAAGAAAATTTTATATTATTTTCTCACCAATAGCAAAAAACTAAAATTGTTGCTGAATTGACTTTCAGGAGAAAAGTGAGAAGGCGAAACAGTGTCAAGCGCATAATGAGCATCCTCACCATTTAGCCTCTACCAGTTATGCTCGTAGGAGGGCGGAGTATGCAATTGTAGACCTTCTATCTTCCTCCTCCTCATGTAGGTCAGTTAGCTCAACCTTTCAGATCGATGATCGAAGTCTAGATTGGGCTCGGGCAAGGACCATCAATAAGTAATTTTTATTTTACTTAATTGTTTGCTCTTTATTCACATGTCTTTTATTTATTTTTAATTTTTGCAAACAGAAAGAAATGCATGAGGAGGTCAGCCAAGGGACTGTTGCCCCAAAGAGATACCGGGATATCTTAACGGCGGCGCTGGGTAAGGAGAAGCACCCTGGTTGGGTGAGGGGCTATGGTGGATATGTCACTTTGAAAGACGTTTATAGATGACCTGACGAGACTAGACTGAATGGGGTCGTGTTGTTGGATGATCTTAGAAAGGTGATGACATCGGAAGTGGAGGCCAGCACTACTGAGCGGGTGAGGAAAGAGACCATGGCAAAGATGCAGGCTCAATTCGATATGATGCAGTTGCGGATGGCCTATGTCTTCCAACACTATGGAATGGAAATACCTCTGCAATTTCGTGGCATGGAAATTCCTACGGCGGCGAGTCCTTCCGGAGACCACTGACTCGTAGTAGCAGCCACTCAGTAGATCCCTAGCTTGACCTTAAGGTATACTTAGTGTAGTGTATAGATGTTGTTGAATGCATTGACTTCATTTCAATTTTTACACCTAACGTTATTTTGTTCACTTGTATTGAATATCTAAAGAAGCCGACCCCATGTCATCTCGCCCTTGTTTATGACGGCAAGACTAAAATTGTGGGCGGGAGGTTGGTTCACCTATTCGACGCTACTATGGTAATGCATGGTAAATAGCTACTGCCCGGTCATTACAAAGTCTCAGTTGACTTTTTACATGATGATGCGGTAAATTATTTATTCCCAATGCAAAGTTCATTCCATAAACATGCAGCTAAAGGCGGTTTCACTCAATGGCCTGTACATTTTGTGATGTTCGGCATAGTAATTAATTGAAGTTACACAAAAATGAATTGAATTTCATGTTACACATATTTTGATGGCAAACAAATTATCACTACAGGAATAGTTACTAGAGCAAGCAGCACCTACAAGAAAAGGCAAACAGCCCGCCAGTGTTGCAATCTCTTCGGCGCGGCCTAATCTTGTCGACGATGCAACATTGGTTTCCTTGAATCCCCACCTCAAAAGGTTGCACGCTCTGATTCTTATACTGTCTCTTTCTATGGACTCGTGGTCGTGCCGATGGTTGAGAGGTGTTTTACTACCCAATCAAGATGGTGAATGATATACATGTTTATGTTGACGATTTTGCCGACATCCTCAATATGCAATGGTTGAACCTATCTATTTTACAAGTTTGAGAAATGTAAGATCTCATCCCTCATAATTAAGTACGTCATATAATTATTAATTTGATATTTCATGTTTGGTATAATGTATTTCAGGTACCTACATCATCTGTCTAATGTATACTAGAATCAAAACATCAGGTTTCTTTATCCAGCGCTGATCATGGCTATTAATTTTCGAGCTAATGAGAGGTGAGTTATACTTACATGGTAAGCCTACTTTCACAAATGATGGATAATAAGTACATTCTAGCTCCATATCATCAAGGGAAAAACTGACTATTTAGTTCATGCGTTTTTTTTTTTTTTTTTTTTTTTTTCTTTGACTTAATTTGAATTATTTGTGGCTAAATTATGCAAACTTATATTCTTATAAAATATTCTAGAAACCACTGGATGTTATTTGTGTTGTGCCTTAAACTTAACATGGTGTGCTTCTTGGAC
>CAVNYN010209783.1:0-13466 GCA_963692815.1 Nyctanthes arbor-tristis
ATGTTACAATAATAAGTATTGAGATAAATTTGTTGTTTCATGTTCAATAACAAAAAATATTTAAGAGAATTATGCACTTCCTATCAAATCCAATTTTTTAAATACAAAAATATATGTCTTCCCATTTCATTAAGTTTCCAAACCTACAAATCAGCTCAAATTAAAACCTCTACAGTCTTCTTTATCATTGATCTCAAGTTGAAACATATACCTCCATTTTCATTCCACACAACTTCTAAGCTACCAGCCAAGCTGAATCTGAAAGTCATATGCTTCACTATTCATGAAAATTCTTGATTTCAAAACAATTTGGGTATATATCTATTCCATATAATTTCCATACCATCCATTGAATCAAATCAAACCAAAAAGGCCTACTGTTTATTTATCAATAATGTATGTATCTTTCGATGTTGTTTAAATTATATCTCAAAACCAATGAGATTATGACATGTTTATTCTTTTCAAATGCAAATTAAATCCAAGGTTTTTTTTCCTTTTCTTTTTTTGACTAAATGTCTTTAAACTTTAGCCAAAAAGTAGTTGTAATTGATGCGTTATTCTTTTTATCTTTATCTTTAATAGAAATTCAGAAATGCCTTTAAAAAAAAAAAATCCATCAGATGATAGTTTATGGGATGATGGAATTTAATGGATTATTAGAAATTGCCCATAATCCATCCGTCATGATAGATAAAAGAAATTCCTAATCATAATTAGGTGATTGGTCTTTCGAGGAAAATTACTGTGCATAAAAAATTAGCAAATTCATTTCAGTTTTAAACTAATGATTCTCATAAACTGTTTGAATGTTCACTTTGATCATCGTCTAGAAAAAGTTTGAAATTGTGAACTTTTGGGATACTATTACACGGTCTACAAAACAACACATTTAGTCTTTTGTGTACTTTAGCAAGATCGACACAGTGCAAGTTAAGGAAAATGACAGTACAACCTCAACTTTTTCTCTTTTTTTTTTTTCTTTTTCTTTTGATTTTTTTGGGGGAGGGGGGAGGGTGGAAGGATTAACTTCACTTTTATTTCCCTTCCTTTTGACATAATTCACTTCAATTACATCATATTTGTGCTGATATAACTCAAACTACCTTAAAAAAAATATGCTAAGTGTATTCAATTTTAAATACTTCAGATGCCTTGCAAGTGCTCTCATTATTGGTTTGATTATGCAGAGGCATTTTATTTAAAAAAATGAAAAGCTTGGGTTCACATGACCTTTATTTTATGTTGTCTTAATTATGGTGAGTTTGTCAATCAATTTTGCATTCTCTCATTTTTCACTATTCTTATTTAAGTGTTTGGCTTTTGTTAAAAACTCTATCTGTTGACAAAAAGATACTTTCACGAAGGTCGAGACACAATTAAAAGATTGTTTAGTCTATCTCTAGCTACCTTACAATGAAAATAATATACAAATTGTTTAGTCTAAGAATTAAGATTTAACAAAAAATACTCCAAACCTAAAGTGATAAATAAACAATGATATCTTTATAAAGCACACTGCATGTAACAAAACACCACCAATAAATAAAACAAAGCAAAATATAAAGTGTTTTTAATTTTACATACTATTATTCCTTACCAAAATAGCCTCAATCTCATGTTGAGAGACGTCTGCTTAGGCTGATCAAAAGCCTTTCCTCCCATAGTGATGCCGGACGGAGACCTAGAGAAAAATGTTTTAGAAGCATCCCCAACTGTAGATGTTTGTTGACGCTGACGTGCAGCACCTGAAACTACAATGTGCCAACAAGTTACCTATTATTGCACGTCTTGCATTTTTGGACGCAAAAACGTTAATCAAATGTTCAAAATCCAATCTTTCAACCGTTTTTCAACAATCCTTTCTTGCTAAAGTACTCAACAAACTCTCCCGCTTGACTTTGTGATAAAGCTTTTTCCTATTCTGAGCATTATATATAATAAATCTTTCCAATTCAATTGTCCTACAAGCATTAAACAGCATCCAATTACAAAAGCAATTAAACAAAAGTACCCAATCCTCTCAATTCATAAGAATTAAACAAAACTAAAGAGCATCCAAATTTACATTCCACAACAACCATTACTAAATAGTAACCATATGAAAAAATAAATTAAATAAAAGTGAAAATTACCCATTAAAGAAAAGCGTCCAATTAAAAATAAGGAATTTTTGTGTCTCAATGTCTAAAAGGCAACGAAAAATTCGCTTTCAAAACTCAAACCAATCATTCTATTGTGAACTCCAAGTTGGTTTTCAGTTTCACTATGAAAATGGAAATCGTCATATTCATCATCCCATTATTATGTACGGCTGCCGATTTAAGGATCCTTTTCTTGCCAAATGCCAATTGAGAATTACAAATCTAGGAATTTCGGAATTAGAATTTAGGGTAGGATTTATAAATAGGAAGAACTTAACTTTGGCTTGCTTTTCTGGGTGCGATGGTCTGAACGAGGGGGGTCGGTCGGACGGGACGACGGATAATTGGTGAGGAGGCACCAGACTGAGTTCTTTCTTCTGTGTTTCACTCTTTAGAATGTTCTTATGCCCTTTCTGCCTTTGTTCTCTTTTTTTTTTTGGTTCTCTCTCTCAAAGGGTTCTTTATATAAAAACCACCCTTTGTAGTAGTATTTTCCAAAATACTCGTAAATTGCAAGTAATTGCAAAAATACCATTTTCTATTTCAAAATTACCCTATCTCAATTTTAATTAAAAATTAAATTCTTTATTAATTTTAACTTTATTAAGTATTAATTTATTATGAATAATAATCATTATAATTAGTCATCACCCTTCACCATTGTCGCCGCCACTTTCAACCACCACTAGCAAACTATGACCACCAGCAACCCTCGGGGTGGTACCCGCCCCCACGACTTAGTTAAAAAAAACAAAAAAGAAAAAATAACATTTAAAAAATAATGTTACCAAAAATCAAGGGAAAATTTAATTTTAACAATACTTTTCCCGTGTGAAAATCATGTTAACTATCGGATTGTAATGTTACCACCGGAAAATAAACATGGTAACAAAGGGAAAAAAAAGTAACAACGTTATCTTACTGCCGGTGCAATGTTACCACAAGGAAAATACTATGGTAACAAAATGATAATAAGAAAGGAACAAGAGGAGATCGAAAAGTCAGTGTTACCGAGGAAACAAATCTTCATGGTAACAAACTGTAACTATGATAACAATCACAACATTGCAGAGTAACAAAAAAAATTTACAAAACGTGGCAATTTCCTCTTAAAAGTAAACTAGTGACTAAAAAGATCTAGCAATAGGGTAAAATAGCAATTATTTTATGTTAGTTGTGCATAAATGATATAACAATAAAAAAGTGTCTAAATCCTTTAATTTCCTCTTTTTTAAAAGACCAAATTTGATTTTGGTGATTTCGGGCTTTGCAATTGGTCTTAGGTAATTAAGCTGTATCTACTTATCATTTTTTGAGCCCTTCACTTATATTTTTGGGCCCTGAATTCCCAAAATGGGGCCATTCAATTTTTGGGCCAACTTATAACAAAAAATTATGGAGCAAACTATTTGTGAAAACAGTAGTAGTTTTTGCATGATTCATTCCTAATATGATTGTTAGTATTATCCTCGGTTTTATTATTGAATTTATTGCTTTCAATAATAAATTAGTGAAGTTGGATTGCTAGGATTGTTGATGAATCTACAGTGATTAGATAGAGAATTACGGAAGACATTTTGGGAGAGAGAATGAAAACGACTATGATGGAGGAGGGTGTGGTGGCCGGGAGTTGCATTGAGAATTTCTTCTTTTTTTATATATATTTCCATCGTTTTATTTAATAGCTAAGGTTATATACGTACTTTAGTAAATATAATAACGTTTGTGTAAATATTGTAAATATCAAGGTTTAGTAATTTTTAGTTTTCATTTCTCACAATAGAGATGGAGAATAATAAGAGAAGTAGATATTCCATGCTATCACAAGAAGATAGGAGAAAAAGAATTTAAGAAGCAAGTGAAGATAGAAAAAGAAGAAATTGTAATCAAACCAATAATCAAAGAACTACAAAGAAAGATGTGCCTCCAACAGGACAACAAGCTTCATATGAAATTGAAGGTTTGTTATTTTGAATATAAGAATTTAATACTTATAATTTAATGATTAATTATACAATTTTGAATATTATATTGATTTACCATATTAAATTTAAAACTTATCAAATTTTATAGGACAATGCTTTTATGAGCCTATCCGTTCTTCGTTGCATGTGTTGTGGCAAGTTCCATCATGCAAGTATTGCAAAGCAAAAAAATTTGAACACGAACCACCAACATTTTGTTGTTATAACAGTCAGGTGTGTAGCACATAATTTAAAATTCAAATAACAATTCTTCTACAATTATTATATTATATAACAAAATATTGCTTTTTTGTTCAGGTATAACTTGCAGAGACTTAAGTATCTGACGAATTATACTTTCTATTTTCTTCACAATCAAAAGAATGTGTGTTCTTTAGGAAAAACATCCAGGCATACAATAGTATCTTTTCATTCACTACATTTGGAGTAAACTTAGACAAGAAACTCGCTTCTTTAAATAAAGGCGTTTACATGTTTATTGTGTGTTTTATTTTGTCATCTCGATCATGTTGGAATATATCTTTCAGAGCATGTCTTTTCATACAATAGTTGCGCTTTCGCGTGGAGTTTCAATGCAAACAACAAAAGTGTTGGTCAAATTAGACAACAAAAGCAAGAAAAGTGTAATATCGACAAAATATATTGTGTATAAATAAGTGCTTTCATAATAAAATTTTCTTATGAAAATTACATATCTCATACATATTTATTGGAACATACAAAGTGCAACGCACATTCCACCGACTAGTTCCTTAAAAGAGATACTACACGACGCTCTTCCGATCTTTAATGGACAAGTAAATAGTCTCGTGTTGTTTTCTAATGGTCAGATGAGTACAACGGAATGATTTACAGACTTCCATAGGTTTTCTCACCATTTGAAGTACAAAAATCAAATTATATACGTAATCATTGCGCAAAAGAGATATGACCCCGTTCTTTTTTTAATAGACAAGTAAATAGCCCCTTATAGTTTTCTAATGGTTAGTGTAGTTCAACGGAATGATTTAGAGAGATAGATAGGTTATCTCACAATTTGAAGTACAACAAGTGTGGAATGAATCCTTAAGAGAGATATGGCTCCGTTCATTCCTTAATGGATAAGTAAATAGCTTAGTGTAGTTTTCTAATGGTTAGATGAGTACAATGAAAAATTCATGATTTTAGATAGTTTTCTAGCTATTCTCATATCCATCCACGGAATGATTCCTTAAAAGTGATATTGTACCGCTTTATCTTTAAATGGCTAGTAAAGAGCACCATATTGCTTTCTAATGGCTAGATGAGTACAATGAAACAATTCTTGGCCTTAGATAGTTGTTCTAGCTGGTTGAAGTACAAGACGTGCAACTATTCACGGAATAATTCTTTAAAAGAAATATTGCCTTGTTCTATTATGACAGGACAAGTAAATAGCCTCATCTAGTTTTGTAATAGTTAGATGAGTACAACCAAATGATTCATGGCTTTAGATTATTTTTCTAGCTTTTTGAAGTACAAGATGCGTAACGATCCATGAAATGATTCCTTAAAAGAGATGTTGCTCATTCTATCTTCAAATGACAAATAAATAGCCCCGTATAATTTTCTAATGGTCAATGAGTACGATGAAATGATTCTTGCCCTTAGATACTTGAAGTACAAGACGTGTAACTAGCCACAGAATGATTCTTTGAAAGAGATATTGCCCCGTTCTATCTTTAAAGGCCAAGTAATTAGCCCCATGTAGTTTTCTAATGGTTAGACTAGTGCAACAGAATGATTCACGGACTTAGATAGGTTTTCTTGCTATTTGAGGTACAGGACTATCAACTAATCATAAAATGATTCATTAAAAGATATTCAGCCCATTCTACCTTTAATATATGCCCATAAAATGTTATAGTTTTATAACAGTTATTCAACAGAATAATTCATGGTGGTAGATAGCTTTTCTCACTATTTGAAGTACGCGTAACTATCTACGAAATAGTTCCTTAAAAGAGATACAAACCCATTCTTTTGTTAATAGACGAGTAAATAAATCCGTGTATGGATGGATGAGTGCAATAGAAGGATTGTCGGCCTTAGATAGTTTTTCTAGCTATTTAAGGTGCAAGACGTGTAATTATTCACGGAATAATTCTTTAAAAGAGGTATTGCCCTGGTTCTATCTTTAAAGTATAAGTAAATAGCTTCGTATAGTTTTCTAATGGTTAGAAAAGTGCAATCAAATGATTCACGGACTTAGATTTTCTCATTAGAAGTACAAACTCGTAATTATCTACAGAATCATTCCTTAATGGAGACATGACCCTGCTCTTTTCTTAATGGACAAGTAAATGGCCCTACATAGTTTTCTGATGATTAAATGAGTTTAACAGAGTGATTTGTGGAGTTAGATAGGTTTTCTCACTATTTGAAGTACAACATGTGTAACTATCTGTGGACTGAATCTTTAAAAGAGATATGACCACGTTTGCTCGCTCTTCCGATCTAGCAAATAGCACCGTGTAGTTTTCTAATGGTTAGATGAGTACAACGAAATGATTTGTAGCCTTAGATAGTTTTTCTTACTATTTAAAGTAAAAGACCTATAACTATCCACGGAATGATTCCTTAAAATAGATTTTCTACTGTTCTATCTTTAAAGGAAAAGAGATAACCCCGTCTAGCTTTTTAATAGGTTGATGAGTACAATGGAATGATTCACGGCCTCATATAGTTTTTTCTGGTTATTTGAAGTACAAGACGCTCAACTATCCACAAAATGATTCCATAAAAGAGATGTTACCCGTTCTATCTTTAAATAACAAGTAAAGAGTCACATGTAGTTTTCTAATAGTTAGATGAGTATAATGGAATGATTCTTGGCCTTAGATAGTCTTTCCACTAGTTGAAGTACAAGACGCATAACCATGTAGGGAATGACTCTTTAAAAGAGATATTGCCCCGTTCCATTTTTTAATGACAAGTAAATAACCCATGTAGTTTTCTATTGTCAGATGAGTACAATGAAACAATTCTTGGCATTAGATAGTATTTCTGGCTACTTGAAGTACAAGACATGTAACTATCAACGGAATAATTATTTGAAAGAGATATTGCCCTGTTCTATTTTTAAATACAAGTAAATAGTTTGTGTAGCTTTCTAATGGTTAGACGAGTACAACAAAAGAATTCGCGGACTTAGATAGGTTTTCTCGCTGTTTGAAGTACAAGATTAGCAATTAATCATTAAATGATTCTTTAAAAGATATATGGCCCATCCTATCTTCATAGACAAATAAATAGACATGCATAGTTTTCTAATGGTTTTTCCATTGAATGATTTGTGGTAGTACATAGCTCTTCTCACTATTTTAAATACAAGACGTGTAGCTATTGAAGGATTAATTACTTAAAAGATATATAGCCCTATTCTTTTTTTCAAGGGAAAGTAGGTATCCTCGTGTAGTTTTCTAATGGTTAGATGAGTACAGCAGAATGATTGACAGCTTTTGATAGTTTTTCTAGCTATTTGAAATACAAAACCTGTAACTATCCACAAAATAATTCCTTAAAAGAGATATTGCCCGATTCCATTTTAAAGAACGAGTTATAGCCTAATGTAGTTTTCTTATGGTAAGACGAGTGCAATGGAATAATTCACAGACTTAGATAGGTTTTCTCACTATTTGAACCACAAGACTTGTAATTATCTACAGACTGATTTCCTAAAAGATATATAGCCCTGTTCTTTCCTTAATGGGCAAGTAAATAGTCTCGCATACTTTTTAATGGTTAGATGAGTTCAATGAAATCATTTGCAATGTTAAATAGGTTTTCTCAATATTTGAAGCACAAACTCTCCGCGTAATGAATCTCATAAAGAGATATGGCCCTGTTCGTTCCTTAATGGATAGGTAAATAGACACATGCAGTTTTTTAAAGGTCAGATGAGTAGCATGGAATGATTCGCAATCTTTGATAGTTTTTCTAGCTATCTGAAGTAAAAGACGCATAACTTTCCCTGGAATAATTCCTTGAAAGAGATATTGTACGTCCTATCCTTGAATGACAAGTAAAGAGCCCCGTGTTGCTTTCTGATGATTAGACGAGGACAATGGAATGACTTTCGGCGTTAGGTACGTGTGCTCTTCCGATCTGAAGTACAAGACACATAACTATCTACAGAATGATTCTTTAAAAGAGACCCGTTCTAACTTTAAAGGACAACTTAATAGCTTCGTCCAGTTTTCTAATGGGTAGATGAGTACAACGGAATGATTCACAGCATTTGATAGCTAGCTATTTGAAGTAGAAGACGCGTAACTATCCATAAACTGATTACTTAAAAGTGTTATTGCCCTGTCCTATATTTAAAGGACAAGTAAATAGCCTCGTGTAGTTTTATAATGGCTAGATGAGTACAATAGAACAATTTACCGGCTTAGATACGTTTTGTCGCTATTTGAAGTACAAAATTAGTAACTAATCATAAAATGATTCATTAAAATATACATGGCCCATTCTATCTTTAATCGACAAGTAAATAGACTCGCATATTTTTTAATGGTTATTCAACAGAATGATTCATGGTGGTAAATAGCTTTTCTCACTATTTGAAGTGCAAGAGGCGTAACTATCAGAGGATTGATTCCTTAAAAGAGATATAGCCTCGTTCTTTCCTTAATGGGTAAGTAAGTAGCCTCCGTGTAGTTTTTCATTGGTTAGATGAGTACAACTGAATGATTGCCAGCTTTTGATCGTTTTTCTAGCTATTTGAAGTACAAAATTCTCCAGATAATTCCTTAAAAGAGATATTGTGCCGATCTATCTTTAAAATGACAAGTAAAGAGCCCAATGTAGTTTTCTAATTGCTAGATGAGTACAACAAAACAGCTCTTGGCCTTAGATAGTTTTTCTTACTAGTTGAAGTACAAGACATGTAACCACCCACAAAACAATTCTTTAAAAGTGATATTGCTCCGTTCTATATTTAAAGGACAAGTAAATTGCCCTGTGCAATTTTCTATAACGGAATGTTTCACGGACTTAAATAGGTTTTCCGATCTGTACAAGACTAGCAAATAATCATAAAATAATATGTTAAAAGATACTTGGCCTATTCTATCCTCAATAGACAAGTAAATAGACCCGCATAATTTTCTAATGGTTATTCGACAGAATGATTCTTGTAGGTAAATAGCTTTTCTCGTTATTTGAAGCACAAAATGTGTAACTATCCACGGAATGATTCCTTAAAAGAAATACATACCCTTTTTTCAATAATGGGCATGTAAATAGCCCTGTGTATAGATAGATGAGTGCAACAGAAGGATTGTCGGCCTTAGATAGGTTTTGAGCTATTTGAGGTACAAGACCCGTAACTATCCATGGAATAATACTTTAAAAGAGATATCGCCTGGTTGAAATATTTAAAGGACGAGTAAATAGCCTCGTGTAGGTTTCTAATAGTCCAACGAGTACAACCGAATGATTCATAGACTAAGATAGATTTTCTCGCTATTTGGAGTATAAGACTCGTAATTATCTACAGAATCATTCGTTAAAAGAGATATGACCCCGTTCCTTTCTTAATGGACAAGTCGATCTCCCCGTGTAGTTTTCTAATTGTTAGATGAGTGCAACAAAATGATTTACAGAATTAGATAGGTTTTCTCACTATTTGAAGTACATCACGCGTAACTATCTACGGAATGAATCCTTAAAAGAGTATATGGCCACGTTCATTCCTTAATGGATAAGTAAATAGTGCTGTGTAGTTTTCTGTTGGTTAGATGAGTACAACAGAATTATTCATAACCTTAGATAGTTTTTCTAGCTATTTAAAGTACAATACATGTAACCACCCATGGAGTGATTCCTTGAAAGAGATATTGTACCGTTCTATCTTTAAATGACAAGTAAAGAGACATGTGTAGTTTTCTACTGGTTAGATGAGCACAACAGAATGATTCTTTTGCTTAGATAGTCGTTCTAGCTAGTTGAAGTGCAGGACACATAACCATCCATGGAATGATTCTATAAAAGAGATAGTACACCATTCTATCTAGAAAGGAAGAGAAAATAGCCTCATCCATTTTTCTAATGGTTGAAGTAAATAGCCTCATCTAGTACAGGACGTGTAGTACAATGGAATAGCCTCATCATGTAAATAGCCTCACCTCGCCTAGTTCAATGGAATGATTGACGGCTTTAGATAGTTTTCCCAGCTATTTGAAGTACAAGACACGTAACTATCTACGGACTGATTCCTTAAACGAGATATTGCCCCGTTCCATGTTTAAATGACAAGAGAATAGCTTCGTGTAGTTTTCTAATGGTTAGATGAGTATAATGAAATGATTCGTGGCCTTGGATAGTATTTCTATCTTCTTAAAGTACAAAACGTGTAACTATCCAGGAAGTGATTCTTTAAAAAAGATATTGCTCCGTTCTATCTTTAAAGGACAAGTAAATAGCCTCATATAGTTTTCTAATGGTTAGACGAGTACAACAGAATGATTCACAGACTTAAAATGATTTGTTCAAAAATACATGGCCCATTCTATCTTTAATAGACAAGTAAATAGACCAGTATAGTTTTCTAATGGTTGTACTACCGAATGATTCGTGGTGGTAGCTAGGTTTTCTCACTATTTGAAGTACAAGATGCGTAACTATCAAAGAATTGATCACTGAAAAGATATATAGCTCTCTTCTTTTCTTAATGGGCAAGTAGGTAGCCCCTTGTAGTTTTCTAATGGTTAGATGAGTACAACAGAATGATTGTCGGCCTTTGATAGTTTTTCTAGCTATTTATAGTACAAGACCTGTAACAATATATGGAATAATTCTTTAAAAGAGATATTGCCCAGTTCCATTTTAAAGAACAAGTAAATAGCCTAGTGTAGCTTTCTTATGGTCAGACGCGTACAACGGAATGATTCACGGACTTAGATAGGTTTTCTCACTATTTGAAGCATAAGACTCGTAATTATCTATAGAATGATTCCTTAAAAGATATATGGTCTCGTTCTTTCCTTAGTGGACAAGTAAATAACCCCGCATACTTTTTTAATGATTAGATGAATTCAACGGACTAATTTACAATGTTAACTAGTTATTCTTGCAATTTGAAGTACAAACTGTCCATGAAATGTATCCCTGAAAGACATATAGCACCGTTCGTTCCTTAATGGATAAGTAAATAGATCTGTGTAATTTTCTAATGGTCAGATGAGTACAACGAAATGATTGGTAACCTTTGATAGTGTTTCTAGCTATTTAATGTAAAAGATGCATACCTATCCTTGGAATAATTCCATAAAAGAGATTGTATCATTCTATCTTTGAATGGCAAGTAAAGAGCCCGTGTAGCATTCTAATGATTACATGAGTACAATGAAATGATTTTTGGCTTTAGATAGTTTTTTAGCTAGCTGAAGTACATGACGTGTAACTATCCATAGAATAATTCCTTAAAAGCGATATTGCTCCATTCTATCTTTAAAGAACAAGTAAATAGTCTCTTGCAGTTTTCTAATAGTTAGACGAGTACAACGGAATAATTCACAGAGTTAGATAGGTTTTCTCACTATTTGAAGCACAAAACTAGCAACCAATCATAAAATGATTCGTTGAAAGATACATGGCCCATTCTATATTTAATAGATAAGTAAATAGATCCGCATAGTTTTCTAATGCTTATTCAACTGAATGATTCGTGGTATAGGTAGCTTTTCTCACTATTTGATGTACAAGATGCATATTTTCAGAGGATTAATTTCTTAAAAGAGACATAGTTTTGTTCTTTCCTTCATGGGCAAGTAAGTAGCCCCGTACAATTTTTTAACGGTTAGATGAGTACAACAGAATAATCGTCAGCCTTTGATATTTTTTTTAGCTATTTGAAGTACAAGGTTAGATGGATAACTATCGACGGAATAATTTTTTAAAAGAGATATTGCCTGGTTCCATGTTTAAAAGACAAGTAAATTGCTTAGTGTAGTGTTGTTTTGGTGAGATGAGTACAATGGCGTGATTAACAGATTTAGATAGGTTTTGTCGCAATTTGAAGCACAAGACAAGTAATTATCTACAAAATGATTTTTTAAAAGAGATATGGGCCCGCTCCTATCCTTAATGGACAAGTAAATAGCCCCGCATACTTTTTAATGGTTAGATGAGTTCAACGGAATGATTTGTGGAGTTGAATAGGTTTTCTTACAATTTGAAGTACAAACTATCTACGGAATGAATCTCTAGAAGAAATATGCCCCATTTGTTCCTTAATGGATAAATAAATAGTCCCGTGTAGTTTTCTAATGGTTAGATGAGTACAACAGAATAATTCATGACCTCAGATAGTTTTCTGGTTATTTAAAATACAATATGCATAACTATCTATGGAATGATTTAGTAAAAAAGATATTGTACTGTTCAGTCTTTAAATGACAAGTAAAGAGAGCCGTGTAGTTTTCTAATAGACAAGTAAATAGACCCGCATATTTTTTTAATGGTTATTCAACTGAATGATTCGGGGTGGTAGAAGAGGCGTAACTATCGGAGGATTGATTACTTAAAAGAGATATAGCCTTGTTCTTTCCTTAATGGGTAAGTGAGTAGCCCCGCGTAGCTTTTCAATGGTTAGATGAGTACAACTGAATGATTGTCAACCTTCGATAGTTTTTCTGGCTATTTAAAGTACAAGACGTGTAACTACCCATGGATAATTCCTTAAAAGAGATATTGTACCGTTCTATCTTTAAATGAGAAGTAAAGAGCCTCATGTAGTTTTCTAATTGTTAGATGAGTACAACGAAACAACTGCCTTAGATATTTTCTTGCTAGTTCAAGTGCAAGACGTGTAACTATCCACGAAATGATTCTTTAAAACATATATTGCCTCGTGTAGTTTTCTATTGGTTATACTAGCATAATGGAATGTTTCACGGACCTAGATAGGTTTTTGTGCTATTTGAAGTACATGACTAGCAACTACTCATAAAATAATTTGTTAAAAGATACACGGCCTATTCTCTCTTTAGTAGACAAGTAAATAGACCTATGTAGTTTTCTAATGGTTATTTGATAGAATGATTCTAGGAGGTAGACAGCTTTTCACATTATTTGAAGTACAAGACGTGTAACTATCTACGGAATGATTCCTTAAAAGAGATGGATACCCATTCTTTCATTAATGGACAAGTAAATAGCCCTGTGTATGGATAGAAGAGTGCAACCGAAGAATTGTCAGCCTTAGATAGTTTTTCTAGCTATTTAAGGTCCAAGACGTGTAACTATCCCTAAAATAATGCTTTAAAAGAGATATCGCCCGGTTCTATCTTTAAAGGACAAGTAAATAGCCTTG
>CAVNYN010209792.1:0-85786 GCA_963692815.1 Nyctanthes arbor-tristis
AATTCCGGTAATGCCCAGTGAGAAAGATGTCCCTAATCTTAACATAATTCAAGCAAAAGATGAGCTATAAATCATTAATCTGTTCAAAGCATTTCAAAAGACAAGTGTAGTAAGTATAATTGCCATTCTTGTGATCTTTTCAACTCCATTGCTTATGTAATGAACCATCCTGTAATAATATATTTGGAAAAGGGGAGTTCTGTGGAGAGGCTTATGTAATGATTCATTCTGCCATAATGTATTGGGGGAAGTGAAGTTAAGCGCAGAGAACGTTGAGGCTTGAGAATTAGTTTGAGTACTTTTTTTGATGCACCACAAACTTTTAATACTAATTCTTCACGAACACATTCAGAAGTATCGGGAGGTGGGTTTAGTGTCGTTTTCTGATTAATAGTTGTAGTTTGAGTACATTGAGTTTTGGTGATGAATAAACACGTGGTCACAGGTATAGAGAAGCATCACTCCAGTGCCATTGTAAATAAGCAAGAACCTGCAGAGTGATTAATCTCATTATCATGTTTTAGTGTCTCCGTGTTTCTTTTGCTCTGAAAATTTTCAAGCACCAGCCAGATGGCACCATCCTGGCCGCACTTTCTAAATGAACTAAAAAAAGAAGTAATTGCCCCCCCTTCTATTAGTAGGTGTCAGTTCAGGCCTGCCTCTATGTCAAAGGATGGCACCATATCCATAAGGTGTCATCCGGACGGTGCCCTATCAGGACTTGATGTTAGTTTTCTTTAATTCCCCTTCACTTACTTCGGTTTTGTAATTTGCCCATTGGTTGGTTCATCAGGGGTTAGAATAAAGACTATTGGAGCCAAGTGATCCCAGGTACCAGCGTTTGGTTCATTTTCATGCAGTGCTCGTTTTTTTCGCATATACTCATTCTCCCAACAGATTCTGAAGGTGAAACGATGCAGGAGCGAACTTTGCTGACTTATCTCATACTTTTTTACTCAACCTGTGAACTCACAAGTAAATGTAAATGTGAATGTTTGAGTTCATTAGGTGTTTCTTGGATTTGCTAAACTACATGTTTTGCTTTGAATGCTATTGGGTTTCAGGCATTTTGCTAATTTTTTGTAAATGACTTAATGCCCTTCTTTTTTGAGAGACTTTAGTAGGACGGTTGCATAGTCCTCTGGTGCAACCTCTAAATGAGCTGAGGCAAAAACCGAAGCCAAGCGATTTAGAATTAGTCACCAACAAAAACGGTAGATTTCAATTTTACTTCGATGAGGCCAAAAATCCTAGGAGAAAAAGGGTGAAATTAATAAATAAGAAATAAAATTCAAAAAACAGAAGTGAATTTTGGAGGTCTAAACTTGTAACTATTTTTTTTACTAAAAAGCTGGTTAACAAGTCAAATTTATATCATCTATATGTCTTTTATCAATAATTGTTGTTCACATTTTTCATTTATAATCTCTATTTTTCAACCACACATTTAAAAATTAAAATCTCTCTTCAGTAAAAAAAGGATAGTTGTATCTGCACAGTTTTTTATACCACTTCATTTTGATTTTATTGAATATGTTTCATCTTTACTTATTTTTATATTTCATTCCTCAATTTTTTTCTTCACATTTTTACTATAGTTTTTTATAACACCACTACATTTTGATTTTATTGAATATATTTCATCTTTACTTATTTTTATATAGGTTAATTATACCTAACATTTCCAACTTTTCAAATTTGTTGAAATTACGTCTTTAACCTTTAATTTTACTTGTGAGGGTCTCTAACCTTTTAAAAGTGTTACATCTGAGGTCTCTTTGACGATTTCCATCCATTTGCAATGTTAAAGTTGGGAGCATTATCATAAAATATCAAATATTGAATATTTTAGTTTTAATTTTTTTTAAAAGAGGGGGGTGTGTTGGCTGCCGGAAATGGGGGGAGGGAGACTCCATTTTGGGCCGAAAAAGGGGTGCCAAAAAAGGGGTCTTCCCCTTTTTCGGCCGCCATTTCTGGCAACTAGGGGGAATTTCCCCCTTGTGTTGCCGGAAATGGTAGTCAAAGGTGCTACCATTTCCGTCAGCCTTTTGGGGGGGGGGGGGGAGTCTCCGCCCTTTTTTTGAAAATTTTTTTGAACATTAAAATAATTATTTTTTTCTATTTTACCAAAATATCCCCAAAATTAATGTAAGAATTAACGGATTCTGTCCGCGGAGTCTTAGGTATAACGATTTTGAAATGTTGAGGACTCTTAGAAAGAAAACTAAAGGTTAAGGATGTAATCTCAACAAAGCTGAAAGGTTGGGGACGATAGCTGTAAATTACCCTTTTTATATTCTAATCCTCAATTTTTTTATTCAAAATGTTATTCTCAATCTTAAGTTGATTTACAAGTTTTGTTTCTAATGACGATTACCTCTCAAACTTTCACTTAAGATTACTGCTAAATATTACAAATAAATGATAGAGAAATTTTATGTATTTTTTTCACAAGTTTAAAGCAAATTAATGAAATTTTTGGATGAAATGATTTTAGGAACAAGAAATATTGTTAATTCATGGATAGCCAATATGAAAATGTAAAGAAAAATAGCTAGAGACTTAAATGTAAAAAAGAATAAAAATTAGGGACCTCCCTAGAATTAATATACGGTGTATTTAGTGAAAAGCATGATATGAGCATAATTTGCCTAAAAAAGCTACAAATGTAGCTAGAGAATAAGACCTAATCGACCTTGGATGATCAAGATCCATCACATGACACTGTCAAGAGACGGTGAGTTTCATCTGTCTCATCGTGCTCCACTTCTGGAAAAACGTATCATTCTCTTCAATTGGACATCAAGCCCTAAACTGTCAAATTGTGATTGTGCGTTTTTCACTCCAACTCTTTCTCAATCCATTCTGTCATCCATTCTACTTCAGACTTTGATAAAAGCAGCCACATGGTCTTGTGATGCGACCTCTAAATAAGTAGAAACCATTTGAGGGTCCAAAATTATCTTGCGATTTCACATTCTTATATATGGGGCGATCACCATGTCGAGCATGATATGAAGTTTCCTTTTTTGAACATTACAAGAGGGTTTGTTGTGGAGGGGAATTGAACTCTTGATCAAAAATGTCAAAAACTAATATAGATGTCATTAGATTATAAAAGTCTTGGCAAAGTAATTTCCATGATATGAAGTTATGAACCTTTATTGATGGAAATAATTGTTGGGCTAATCTAGTCATCATCAAATGAAAGGATAGAGTAACTGTCTTCTTCTAATTAGTCAATGCATAGGAGACTATTCATTCTAATTAGTCAATGCAAAAGAGACTATTCATTCTTGATTAACGAGAAAGGAGATGTATCGAGATAATTTGTTGTAGCTTTCTTTTTCATTCCAAAAAGATATTCAATTTAACAATAATCATTACTTTTGATATTTTGATTCTTCTCTGATCAGTATTTATCTTCTACTAGTTTTTGTCACCATGCCAAAATTCTCAGTACAAGTAAGACGCTATCATAGGGTAAAATCATTTTTCCAAAAATCTAATTCTATGAGAAATGATATAAAATCAGACGTTATGACGCCATATGGTTGTGTGACATGCATATAAGCATGCTACATCAGTCTTGAGTACCAACTTCACCCACTATCAACTGATCTTACTTGTCCAAATATATGCCACGCATACGCATAGCATTAATTATGGTGTCATACATTTAATTTATACCATTTTCCCAAATACCCACGATAAATAGTAGATTTCTTTTTTCTTTTTGTTAAAGTTTTCATAATTCTTTTAAGATCGAATTTAATTTAGAAAACACATGATTACTCCTTTGCCTCTTTTATTTTTCGTTCTAATAAGTTGATTATTAGGTGAAAAATGGATGGAATTAATCTATTTGGTTGAATGCTGCCAAAATTTCAAAGGTTAGGGACAAGGGAAATCTATATATATATATATATCTAAATCAAAAGAAGTTTAATACCTTTTTCCTGCCTAAATTGATGATGTCATTATACGTCATTTTTCTTTTTTTTCTTTTTTATATCTTTTTCCTTTGTCAACGCGCTTTTATCCTTCTCTTCCTCAATCATCTTCAACCTCCATCTTAGCGTTTATTCAGTTTATCTTTATACCATACTCTCTCAATTTAACAAACTTAGTTTTCTTTCATCTCCAAAATAAAGCCGTCGTGGTACAACTGTCCCATTTTCCTTGATTGTCAAGTAGTTAATTACGGTCTTTCCTTCCACCTTCAAATTATTGATTTACATCTCCTATTGATTTTTTTTAATCTCTTTTTAAGTTTGGTAATCAAAAATTGTTTAGAAGTTATGGATATATGACATTAAATTAAAGGGTAAAACTTCATTTGTCCTTTTTGATTGGGGGCATATGTGCGCTGCATTCTATATATCTACAAAAATTTATTGACTATGCATATCACAAGGGTATAATGCAATTTAATCACATTACATTGAAAAAACAACCTGTAGTGATTAAATAGAGAAATGGAACTCCTAAATGTATAAATTCATACAAACTCAAATAACTAAAGATTGTTAATAAACTATTTATTCAATTTAAAACACCGAATTCTTTTCTCTGTTCTTTCTTTCTATCTCTGTTCTTTTTTCTCCCTTCTCTATTTTAGGTTATCATTGGCTACCTAACTAGAAAATAGAACAATTGAATGTAAATGACACTAATAAAAGAAAATGCAACTGGGATAATTTCAAACTACATCTATTGGTGTTGTCAGCTTTCACTTTACATTTAAATTATTTATTATGAGACTAATGAAGTTTAACATTTTAAATCTAGGAGCTATATGTATATATATTGTACTGAGAGCTGTGGACGACGAAACTTTTATTAAGTGTAGCATTGTGGTTAATGTTCGTTGGGTGCATTTGCCCATACGTTGAAGTTGTGATACTTCCATCTGTAAAATATTTCATTTTTACATATATCTAAGTCGAATATATATAAGCTGCGAATAATTTTGGTTGATAATTGAATTCCTCATTCAATTTTTAGTTGAATAAATTTTCACAAGATCCATAAATAGAACACATTACCTCAAATATTTATTCAGAAGATGATATTCTTCTGTAAATGAAATATTTTGTTAATAATATTACGTGGAAATTAATATTAATAATATGATAATATAAATTTACAATATAAAAAATTAATTACATCGACATTTTATCACTGATGGCACCCAAGGTGTACACGTTGAGGATCATTAATAAATTTATACATAATTAATTGAACTTTCTGGCGTTTCAAGTATTTAATTTAATAATGATTCCCTATTAAATGCCATAATTCTACTCATATTGTGCAGTGAACTTTTTACATATCATTTAAATGAGTTTTGTTTTGACACAAGATCATTCCATCATGAGAAAGTATGAATTTATTGTTCATGAAATCAAATTTTACTCCTACATTACTATGCTTTGATGTCTTAATATCTCTAATCCCTTATTTCTTTTTATAGATTCTTGGCCAAACTTGCTTGCTACGAATGTATTAAATAGTGAGGATAGATATCTTCCATTGAGGTATATGTATAAGAAGAAAGAAGATTTGATATGGAAAGTTGATTATTATGTGAATTGTGGAATGAATATGGATTGTTTTTCAATGTAAGTATATTTATTAGATTGTTAGTACTATTGATGCTATTTCCTCCGTTGGTACACACCTGGTGTTTTTAAACTTTTTTAAAAATTAATCTATATGTTCAACTATGTACGTTCATTAAAAAACTTTCATATAGTTAAATTTCAAAAGTTTTTTCTACTCGTGCGATCACGGGCGTTATACTAGTAATAATAAAAACAAAAGTTAAGGATGAAATTGCATAGGAAGGCAAAGATGAGATCCATTTCTTCTATTTACCCGGATTTAGAGGTATTTATTTCAAAACAACACTACCGTGATTAAAGGGAGCGTAGCTTGATGTTGTTAAATAGTTCATTGAAAATTCAAGATTTAATCATGTCACTTTCTTTGAATCCGTGTTTTATGCCAAGATTTAATATCATTATTCCACGATCTTGTGCAATACTCTAAACTTTAGAATATCGTTACAAGTTAGAAAATCGGCCAAACCCTTTTTTATTTCGTCTTGTCCTGTCCAAAAGTGATCGTCAGAAAAAAAAAGAAATAAAAAGAATAAAAAGAAAAATTGTCTTCGTCAAAAGGCGTATTTTGCAAGGCGAGAAAAGATTCGTCAGCTAAGGATAGCAAAGCATGAAAAAATCCTCCATAAAATTCGAGAGAACTAAGGAGAGCTAAGCATGGGAAAACTTGTGAATCACAACGTTTTTTTATGCCTATCTATATTTTTGGGTAAAATTGTAAAATACGAACATATTTTATATGCAATATTAAGTACGATTTTAATTTACTCTTAAAAAAATACTACTAGCTAAATAATTTATAATAGTTTTCCTTTTTTTTTTCTTTTTTTTATAAAATAAGGGGAAGTATGGGAGGGGAGTGAAGTAGAGAAAGGATAAGTATGGTTGGAATTCGATTATCTTCTGTCTAAAATTTTAAACATTCAACTACAACAATACAATTCAAAGTTGTATAGTCATTTTGAAATACTCGATGTAAATGATAAAAAATAGGTATGTAAAACTCACATCCACGAACAATAAATTAGGTGAAGATCATTAATTAATGTTGACAAAGTTAAGAATCTATCTAATCCTAGTCTTTACTTTTGTGGACAAAGAAAGAAATTGATGCTCTATTGGGTGTACATATATTCTTTTGATTTTAATGAATGAATAATTCCTGCTATGCTTTTCCAATAATAATAAGAATTGATATTTCTCTTTTATTTCATTGCTTATAAAACTACCAACAATATTACAAGACTTGGGGATCAGATTAGTTAGTTTTCACTGAGAATAATCGAAAACTGATACTGCATTAAGGCTTCTTTGGTTCTCAATTTCTATTCTAAATTATTTTCTGAAATCCACCATTAAATTTGTCAATTATTCAGTGATAGTTCCAAATTTACGAGATTCAGAAAATTTTCATCACTTTACTAGAAATAGAATTTTTGTTTTTTTTTCTTTTTGAAAGACTCCCTATAATTTTTGTTAGAAATATATTTTGGGCAGAAAATAAGTAGAATATGAAAAAACAAAGGATCGAATTGAGTCTAGTTGTGTCATAAATTAAAAATGTGAACACTTTAATCGTGTGCATGGGCGGATCCCCGAAAATTTTTAAAAAATTTATGTAGGAAAAATTAAAAAATTGATATTAACTATATTTAATTTATAATTTTTTGTGTTACAGTTTATGTAAATTAAAATTTTCAATTTGTTACTGATCGTGGGACAATGTCAATATTTTGAAAAAAAATTACTCCCTCTATCACATGAAAATAGTCCATTATCAATTTACACATAGATTAAAAAAGTCCAATTATTATTCTTGGAAATGTGGAATTTAAGAACATTTTTCTTAATATACCTCTTCGTTTAATTATTATTCTACATTAATAGTTCTTATTTATTGATATCAATTCACAATAAATAAGGGCACATAAGAAATATAAGAGACTTATTAATGAAAGTGGTCTATAATTTGATATAAATAAAAAAGAAAACTGAGACTATTTTTACAGGACGGGGGAGTACACAATTAAGCTTGACTGGGCTGGTAAATATTTGAATTTTGAAACTTGTCTAATTGTGTTTTGCAATTTAACAATATATTTCTTAATATATCTCTTGATCTATTTTATTTAATGTTTCACTTTAATTGTTCTTTCTTATTGATTATTATGCACAATAAATAAGGGTATATTAGAAAACTAAAAAATTAACTCAGGAAAGAGGAATATAATTTAGAACGAACAAAAAAGAAAAGAGGAATACCTTTTCGAGATGGATGTTTGGTAAATATTTAAAAAAAAAGTGAGTTTATAAATAGATTTAAAATTCAAATTTTGTATAGGTGTTGAGATTTGATTATCCAATATGTGAGAGTTCACGTTACATTAAATATGTGATTAAATATAGTGTTATTATATATTTAAAATTTATAATTTAAATTAATTGATAAATTCAAGACATTTTTAATTAATTGCCAAACTTGTGTATAACACCTCTCGTCATAGGTGTGTTTTCATACTTTCAACAACAGACCGGTCAGAACCCTACATTTTTTCAACATAAACAAGAATAATTAATGAGAAAAGACACAAAATTCCACGTCAGCACCGTAGTAACAGAATAGCATAGAGAAAGAGTAAAACGCGTGGGCCCATTTCTTGAACTACTACATCCACCTCCCGTGGACTTTTGGTTGTAGCCAGTGGGACCCACTCCAAAATCTGTTTCTGAATCGGACGGTGTTCATGGCGAAGAGTTCGGTCCCGCGAGTATGGATAAGAGATGCGCGGGGCCCATCTTTAGAAACTGCCTGAGAGTACACAAACTAATAATTGGCGCCAAAAACAAACGCCCAAAAAAGTCATTAAAAAAAGGACGAAGTATTTGACGATTTTATCCTCGCTTTTGCTGTTTATTTCCTCAGCTGGCTGCCTGGCTCAAGCTTCAAGCCAGCGGCTCGTCGCCGGTATAAAAGATCAATACTCTACTATGTTATCAAAGGCGTTACCATCAAAAGTGTATGTACTCAGGGCTTTATGAAATTTGTTAAGGAGATATATAAGACTCTTGTTAAGGAGGTAAATGGTTTACGTGGTAGAAATCTAACAAAAGCGACCCCCCTATTGATGGGTCAGCTTTTGTTAGATTTTCACTGCGTAAGCTATAAGGTTCCTTAACAGGAGATAGATAAGTCTTTGTAGCCGGACTGGAGACTCCATATTCTTGTTCATATAGGACTTTATATTTTTTACTTAATTTTAAAAAGCGTGATAATAGGCAAACTCTCAATTGCATCTATTCTAAATATTCGTACTTTACACTCTTATTACTAAATCCTAAAAAATGTGATAGACACACTTCGAAACGAGTGTACGCTTAAAGTTTGTACTCTATGCCTGGTCACGCCACATACTTATAACACAGTATTCATATTTTGATCAAGTATTTACACATAAAAGCTCGAAACTTGCTTTCAACAATATTCTATGCTTTGCATTTTTTAGAAAACTCAAAAACGAAATGCATGTGTATATCAACTCAAAAACTCAAAGTGCTTTAGGATTCAGTATACTTGTAATTTGAGTTGAGAATCTTACTACACCTGTCTCACTAGGGGTAAGCTCCGTTGGGCTTGAACTCACCTTTTTTTTTTTTTTCTTTTTTCTTTTGGCCTTATAATAATAATAATAATGATAATAATAATAATAATAACAATAATAATAAATTTTATACATAAAAAGGTATTAATTTACATTTCCAATTCACTGTTAAAACTTTTTTATGGAGCCAAATTTGGGCTTTGTGATACTCTGTGTATGGAGTCCGTCTTCTTAATAAAAATAGTCAAGCCACAAAATCATATGTGATTTCGTACATGTATCTAATTTTTATTGAAAAACAAGCTCCCTTTTAGAGTCTTATAAGACTTTATAGAAAAAGAACTCACTATAATACCAAGTGTTACCTCTGCTGTACTACACATAATAACATGATAGAAAGACTTGTTGAGGGTAAAGAAGAGTGTTCGGCTATTGAAATAAATCACAAAGCCTGAAAGCCAATTAACAGTAGCCACGTAACATGATACATGTGACGTGATTGTTTTTTATTAGTTATCGGGCTTTGTGCATCTAACTCTTTAGAAGAAGCCAAGCTAAGAAGCGAGGAAGGTAGGTGGTAGCCACATTTTTCACAATCAGCCGTCATTTTCAGGCATAGTCAAAAGTAAAAGTGACTGCACACTTGTTAATTTTTCCCCTTCCCATCGCATGGTTGTATATTAGCTGTCAATTAAAAATAACAAAAATTGTCTTTTTTTTTTTTCTTTCTCGTTTCCATTGCTTTCATAAATCATCGATCATCCCCCAGTTTACGAATATATTTGGTTTCAAAAACCCCCCTCCCTCCATTCACACATTTCTCCTTCTATCCCGTTATTTTTTCTTCATTTTTCAGCCAGGTTTCGTGTTTCATTCTGTTTCCAGAATCCACTGCTTTTTTTGAGCGTGCGCGAGTCCTTGTTTTTTCAGGGTTCTCTGCACAGTAGTGGACCTGTTACGCAACCTGCTGCTTTTCGGATTGCCATTTTTGGGAAATTTCCAAGTGGGGTTTTGAAGATTTTGCTGTAAAGTTGAGAATTTTGGGGATCTTTATGGCGATTTCTTTGGATTCTTGAAGTGGATTTTGCAGATTTTTCTCCGAAGTTGATATTTCTGTTGCGGATTCTTATTCTTATTCTGCATTGAGGGTGAGCCCTTTAACCCTCACTTCAGCCAGTGAATAAGTCTCTATTTTTTATTAAATGTGTGCATTTCTGTGTTGATAACTTGATGTTTTAGTGATGTTATCATAATTTTTTTTTTTATGTCTGTTTGTTTGCTGATTGATGAATTTTGTTTCAACTCGTTGTTAAGTGGAATTTGCAATGGAAAGTGTGCTCTGTTGCCTGATCGAAGTAAAATTGAAGTATACTGACTGTTATTGTTGATGACTAAAATTTGACGTGCAGCTCCTAGGAGCCATGAGTGAGAACCGAAACAAGTGTGGCAATCATCTTAAGGATTAAATAAAAGGAAAAAAAAGAAAGAAAAGATCTATATGGGATTTGTTTCAATTTGAAGGGGAGTGCAGATTCTTTGCTCACATTGCATGGATTTTTAGTGATAAAATCATGAATTCGTTTGCTTTAAAATATTGTGTGGATTGAGTATTTAAGGGAACAATAAAATATTCTGCAAATTGGGTAGATTCATGCTTCATGAACGACATAGAAATTATAAATTTTTAATGTGCTAAGGAACCATCAACCTTCCAAATTCAATTGTCTCAATTATATACCGGGGGCCAGTACCTCTAGAAGAAAGCACAAAGGCATTGATGACACAAAGATGATCCTAATGTCTCGTGATTAATATATATATAATCACTATTTAAATTGGTGAATATTAGCCGAATTTTTAATGTAATATATTTTAAACTGGGAAAGGTGAGAAAATATAAATCATTTTGGTGGTTGATATGCATGCTGTTACTCAGCCAAGAGAATCTAAAATTTGGTATAGATTTGTTTATTAGTGGTTTGGAAATTTCGTTTCTTAAATATAAAGTGACAAGATGGCTCATTTTATTTTTAAATAGATTTTGGCTGGTATAACTAAATATTGATGTAATATTCTGTCTTACTAGAAAGCTAAAACCACTAATATATTTTCTTGTGACGTTATCTATGATTAATTAAACAAATTCTGAATGTTGAATATTAAACTATGTGATGTCGAAGGCATTAAGGATTTTTTGACCAAAACAGCGCGTGTTCGAGGAATATAATATGTGACACTTGTTGTAGAAAATGATAGCTTATATGCATCTGCGTTTTTTATGTTTATGAGCTTATTAAACATTGCAATTTGTCATAAAATAAACTGAAAATAGTTGATTGTTCAAAATAGTACTTGAGTTCTATCATCGACGTTTCTCAGACAATTTTGATTGGTCTACTTGTCAACTAATTCATAAATCTTTGCGTGTCTTGTGAATGGCATCTGGTAGCTTCTGTCCTCTAACAGGAGTTGTTTCCTGGAACTTAATAGCATTTATATAATTATTAGTACATGGAAATTAATCTGTTCATCTTTCTTGTTTGGATAAGCTTGAAATAAGTAACCTTTAAGCTTAGCCATTGGGGGTACCTTATCCGGGGAGTTGTAGAGATTCGAAGACTAGTTTAACTGGTTTATGTGGAATAGAAGTGGGTGTAACTGGGCAATGAACATTTGATCATGCGACTTTGATCATAAAATGAGGAAAAATCTTTTCTGTCTCCCAAATAAACTGAATGCTTGTATATTAGCCTTTCCATCTACTGATTTTGATACTAAGTTGTCCATTCTTTAGTGAGACGAAGCAATTAACGAAATGATGATGGAACATAAAAGGAGCCCCATCTCTCTTGATCAAAGCAGCCTCGTGCAACTGACGCAAAAACGACAAAAAACTGATGCACATCTCTCTACGAAGGTACTATTTGCAATGTAATCGTGAGTAGAAAGTTCGTATTCTTCTGTCACTAAGACTATCTTTAGTTTATGCTAAGGGCCTTAGTACTTTGTTCTTTGCTACTTTCCACATCATCTAATCCTGTTATTGGGTAAAACATAGAGTGGGATATTTTTCTGATATTAGTAGTGCAAGAGTCTGAATGTTTACCACAGTCTTTCATGAGCGAACTTGTCATGGCAACAGGAAAAGAAGGAGAAGGTTAGCGAACGGGTTTCAGCTCTTCAGCAACTTGTCTCACCATACGGAAAGGTACATAAATATTGAAAACAGAATTTGAATGCATCAAATCTTGAAAATATCTTCAGCAACCAATCAGTTTGTCGAAGTGATCTCTCAGTGGTTCACTAGGAGATGAATGTAATGTTTCTCTAGGGAAATCTTTTTGTTATTAACCCGTAACGTTCTTTGAAGTGGATGGAAGTTGGAACTAACCGAGCTTATTCAATACATTAATGATTTAAAATTCTCCACATCTAAAGCTCTCTGTATTCAACTATGTACAGACAGATACAGCATCAGTCCTTGGGGAGGCAATGGAATACATAGGATTTCTCCATGAACAAGTTAAGGTGTGGCATTTTTCTGAGCTGCTCCTCTTAATTCTTTCAAAAACTACGAACTTGGCAGCCATATTTATTTATTTACTTAAGAATTTGGAAGACAAAAAATACACCAAGTTATAATCTTCTTTTGATGTGTATCAACAATACGCTGAGCCTATTGCTTTATTTTTCTCTTGGCGCTTTCAGGTGTTGAGTGCACCATACTTGTATTGTACACCATTAAACACGACACAGGTGAGAGCAGTAATTTGGTACTGTTAAAAAATTTGAGTCTTGAAAGTCTATAAACGCATTTTAATTATGAATTGTTTTATTCAAGTTTTATATGTAATATACCAAGCTGAGTGGTGTTGTTCAAATCTTGTCCTTTCAAGGAAATTGAGCATCGCAGCCTTAAAAGCAAAGGCCTATGTCTCGTCCCGCTTTCCTTCACCGAAGGAGTTGCCAGCAGCAATGGTGCAGATATATGGGCTCCCATTAAGACCAGTCCCTCAAATTCGAGAAGAATGGTCTCAGATGAAGCTTCAGGGATAACTCACAGTTGATCGATGACCACTCTTAGCAGGTTAGGCGCGGACGATCCAAGCAGTACAGGGGTTGTAGTTTTGTGGATGTGCCGATGACATTGTAGCGGGGAAGGAGGCGAATGTATTCCATTAACGGACAATCTATTATAAGTTGAAGCTTATGATAGGAGATGCCAATGATTGTACATATAACAAAGTTGTACATTGATGAGGCTCTGTCCTGTGATCTTGAAGAAATATATAATAATTATTAGAATGTATTCAAATAAGCGATACACTTGCCAACTTATCAACGACGGTAAGAAATGTTTTTCCCCAATAGGAGTGGAAAAAGCACATAATGTTGTCTGTCTCTTCTATTCATCTTTCCCCTTCCCTTCATTGTTCCAATTACGTTTGATCGTTCACTTTCTTCAGTTGCTTTTAATTCTTTCTCAGTATCTGTCTTTCTCCCTACTATTCCTCTTCATTGCGGTTGGATTCACCATTAGAGTAGTATACTACTAGAATAACCATTTTCAATGTGAGAAAATAATTGGCTACCATTGCTACCCTGTATTAGAATATAACTTATGGTGTGGAAGGAAAGTGGTTAAACTTGGCTGGAATAGGAGAATGAGAAAATGGATGAAACCTTTTGTAGTTCTAACTTGTCATTCTACCCTAATCTGAATTATTTTTCAGCTCCCTCTCAAGTTGATGTATCAATGCGTTCTCTATCTGAACGGTGATGGCTTCTCAAATTTTGATGCAGCATATGAAATCTCAAACACTGATTTGCACAGCCTCAAACTACCAAAAAAGATATTGTAACATGTCCAAAAATCCAAGAAGCTTATAACTGGAGTTCCAAACTTGATACTCTAGTAAATGGGATACTGGGGACCAAGTTTATTTTTTGACTGGGACTCTTGTATGCAATTGTCTTGTTTTCATTTGCCTGAAGTACCAAGTTTTCGGTACTTAAATAATACTAGAAAATTTTCTAGCTTTGAGAGTCCAAAAGCTACTGCAAGCCCAAGAAACCAATAGACGCTCAATTATAATAAACCAGAAGCTTGAGAAATAGGGCTCAACAAGATAACAAAGCCTACGAGAATGGTAGTTGTTTTCCTTCGACAAAGTTTATCAAAGGAAACAAAGCTAGTATGACTTCGTTGGATAAGCTCACTGCGAGCTTTTCCGACTTCAACAGAGTTGCCATCTCAAGAAAGCTAGTAGCCTAGTACAACTTTGTCAAAGAATAGGATCACATTCGCTAGAGCAAAAATAGAGCAATTGCGACTTTCATTATTGGATACAAATGCTTTGAGAAACATAATATCACGATCTTAAAACGTTCACTGAACAACTTTGCCACATATAGAAACTTTAAGGTATAAAAACCGACTCTAATTTGTTCAAATTTGAAATCAAGTTACCAACTTGCCACAATTTGAAGGGTCTTGAGCATTAACTTGCACAAAGTTGAATGTTTAGCATAAATTGAACGCTTCCAAATGAGCAAGGATTAAGTTGCACAATTGTGAACTGCCTAGAAACTTTAGGGACTAAGCTTGCAATTATCAACAAAAGCTTATTCCTCCCAATGGAGCATTTCTAATATGAGGAAGAAAAATGGAGAGGGAACATGTAAAGGGAAAAAAACTTAAAAGAGGGGTCAAATTTAACCCCTCGTTTGGGTTTTTCACCTCCTAATTTGAGTTGTTGGCCCCTACATTTTATGACTTCGTAGGAGAAAACCTAAATTTGGGGGGTTTTCCCTACATGAGATATGCTCGGCGGATTTTAACCAAAATGGAACTAATGGAGGGTAATCTGTCAGTTTGGTTTCGAAAAACCTCAATCGGTTTCTAAAATGACAAACTGAAACCAAAATAAACAAATTTTGTTTGTCTGTTTGGTGAGTTTAACTGACTATTTCGGTTGTTTTTATTTTTATAGATCGGAAGAGCGTCGTTAAAAAAGGTTTATTCAATTTTTGTGGACAGTTCGGTTCACTCGATTTTTTTGCCCACTCCTAAATGGAACTACAAAATTGAAATAATATCATGAATCGAAAACCTATTGGGTAGCGTTCGGTTTTGGTTGTCGAGCTATAACTTGGTGCCTGAATTGGAATCGACTTTCTTCTAACTTATTTTAAGGTTTTTATTCTTTTTCTAAATGTAAGAAGGGTAATTTTCACAATAGGTCCCAACATTTCTAATTTTACACAATTTTATTTTTATTCTTTTTTTTTGGGGGATCTATTTTGCCCCCGTTTTTCTATTTATCGTCGTGTTATATCTTCACTAACATATGACATATCTTGTCCCCCAGCCTTTAAATTTTTACAGTTAGTCCCTATTAAAATTAGCCTTATACCCTTAATTTTTTAAATAAAAAATAAAATGAGTTAAATGTTTCAACACTCACTAAACTTTAGAGTCGGTCTTCAATTACTCATTAAACTTCAAAATGACAAGATTTACTCAGTGAATTTTATAAAGTATTGCCCGTTACTCACTCATCAAATTTCCGTCACACTTTTTGGAGGAAACCTATGACGTGGCTAACTGGCATTTATCACCAATTAATTAATTATGCCAACTATGAATCTTGACCCGCTACGCAGACAACCATATCATACGTGACCCTAAAGTTCAATGGGTATTGAAACAATTAACTCCCCCAGCCCCAACTAAACCTGTCAGATTGGTAAGCAATCTCTATAAAAAATAACAGATCAATTCACCCACCCCCCGCTACAACTGCCAGAATGATATATTCGGAATGGATGCTAAACTTATAGTAGATAATGATGCCTTATCATTATTATAGTGTAAATGTTTGTTATATCTTTATCCTTTAATTTGTGTATATTATTATCAGAAAATTATGGATAATTAGGTAGTTACGTAGATTTTCATTGTTGTAACGCAGGACTTTTATCTTTAGTATATTGGCATATAGGACTCTTGTACGTGTGTATTTATATGGCTTTGAATCGACGCTCTTCCGATCTCCTTTTCTCATAAATTCCAGTCTCTTTAAAACTTGTGGTAGATGCGGTTAATTCTAGCGACAAGGATTGCACTAAGTTTTGCTTATTGCAAGTCCTTGTTGCAACCTAATAGCAATTACAGTGTTCATTTTACAAGAAGATAAGCAATGTAACCGTCCATCAACTAGCTAATTAAAGAACTCGCTTTCATTTCCTAATCCTCGTATTTGGAGTGAATTGTTATACCGGCATGGCTTGAATATGTACTTTCTTCTTCTTGTTCTTCTACCGTGGTTGTGGTTGTGGAGGTAAGTTTCGAACTTGGGACATCCGACCGGGAATGCGAGCATTTTAACTAATGGAGCACAGTTTGAACCACGGATACGCACTCTCATTTGATATTGAAGGTTAATGAAATTTCATTAAAGAAAACTTTTATGGTATTATAATACTTTTCAACAACATTACCCTTTGTGCTCGTAGTATGCTTATAATTATTTGGAAAGAAAATGTGAGGGTTATTGATTAATGAGTTTAGAGTACCGTGAAATGATGAGTTATCTATAAGGTGAGTAGGTGTAATTAATAGTCAATCGCTCAACACCGGCCCTAGCTCTTTTCTTGATACAACAATTTTCACCAATTCACTTCATCTTGTATCGAGCTATGCACAAAATACATTAGAAAAATCAAATAGTATTTCTTTGATATCAAATATTATTAAATAGTTGCAACATCGAGATTATTGAAACACAGTACAACTTAAACATGAACACACATCACAAGCACATAAAAGCACAGATTGTTACACACATACACCATAAATTAACCCGATCCTCCTGATCGAACATATAACAGTGATACTCGATAAATCATCAAGGCCTATTCCACAAATTACGTGGGAAGGCGTTGTGGTGCGAAGGAAAGTATGGCCTTACTAGTTTGCGACCCATAGAATTCGGGCTCTTTTTTTCAGGTTTAGGGCAGCAATCGACGATATTCCCTTGGCAGCAAGGAATCCAAGCCGGAGACTCGGCCTGCACCGTGCATGTAATAAGGAGAAAGATGCACACGAAAACACATATTTTCTTAGCCATGGAACTCTTTCACAGTTTAATTTACAGCATGGAAAGCATTAGGACCTTTGTGCACTATATATAAGGCGTATGCTATTCTCTCTCTCTCTCTCTCTCTCTCTCTCTCTCTCTTTTTGGGTAATAATTTATTAACCACTATGATAAAGGTATGGTTGAATTCTAGTTTCACCATACGTGAAAATAAATGAAACAAAACGTCAAAGATTGTACTATGTAGCCGGCTCTAAATTTATTATTAGATTTCAAATTATTATTTATTTATTTGAAAGAATAGAGAATCCAAATTGTTGAACATCAATTACAATGCTATCAATATATATTTGAGACAACAATATCACAAGGTTCTTCCAAGACCAAAAAACTTAAGAGTTAACGCATTTTGCTTTCCTATTTCATGTGCTTTGTAGATTGTTGAGTTAATTACCTAAAATGCCACTGTATTTTTAAAAAGTTATCTTAAATACTATTATACTTTAAAAATCACCCGAAATATCACTGTACTGCTAAAACGTTATCTCAAATGCCATTATACTTTATAACTCAACCGATATGTCATTAAACTTGTGAAAGTGTTACCCCGTTTGCCACCCCCATTAAAAAATGTAACTGATTTGATGACATGGCTAACAGAATTTACCATGTGGCATCTTGACTGTTATTTTTTAACCAAGTATTGACCGAGCGGCAAATAAGATAACATTTTCACAAGTTTAGTGGAATATGAGGAAAGTTTTATAAAACTTTATAAAGTTTTAGTGTCATTGTACTTTATAAAACTTTCCTTATATGCCACTAAACTCGTGAAAATATTATCTCATTTGCCACTCCGTAAATACCCGGGTAAAAAAATAACATTCAAGATGCCATGTGGTAAATTTCGTTAGCCATGTCATCAAGTCAGTTACATTTTTTAACAGGGGTGACAAACGGGATAACATTTTCACAAGTTCAGTGGCATATCGGGTGAGTTTTAAAGTACAATGGCATTTGAGATAACTTTTTGAAAGTACAGTGGCATTTCGAGTAAGTTTTAATATACAACGGCATTTGAAATAACTTTTTGAAGGTACAGTGACATTTCGGGTAGTTAACTTTTTGTTATTCCATATAGGTTCATAGTTTATTTGTTTTTACTACCTATACATAGGCTAGTTATTTCTTGTTATAATCGTCTTCTTGATTAGGATACATCTATTGTAGCCATTACCTAGGTACTGTTAAAAGGATGATAATAATAAATCTGGGTAATTGGCACAAAAAGTCCATACCTTTGGACAATTGTGTAATTTGTCCATACCTATGGATTCTCGACAATTTCGCCTCTACTTTTATGTTTTCTTAGCACAATTCATCCTTGCTGTTAAATTAATCCTTTACTAGAAGGGAGTTTTGTCCGCTTACACTTTAATTAAGATAAAAAAAGATGGCCCCCGCCCCCCCAAAAAAAAAAAAAACTCAATCAAAACATAATTTTTTTTAGCAAGAATATAATTATTGATTGAATAAAGATTTAAAATGAAAAAGTATTTAAAAATAAAAAAAGAAGAAAAAGAAAAAAGAAAAAAAACTAAAAATTATTTATTTTTTCAATCTCATTAATTAATAATCTCGATCAATCATTCCTTACATGAGACAACTACCACGGCGAGTTGTCCCATTTATTCTTTCCTTTTCTTGAAAAAAAATGTTTTATTTTTTTATATTTGTTTATTTTTATTTTTTTCAATAATGATAATTATTTGGAATGTTTATTTGTTTATTTGGTTTCTACCAATTTATAATTTATAAAATTATTAAGAACAATCTTAAGTAATGCTAGAGTTTATGCCTCACATAAAATTGTATTTAATATTTAGTTATATATATTGCCAAAATTTGAGTTCAAGATACTAACTTCTTATAATAATAATAATAATAATAATAATAATAATAATAATAATAATAATAATAATAATAATAATAATAATAATAATAATAATAATAATAATAATTCGTACATACATAATTATCAATGAATTACTGCAACTCTTAATTATATGAATAATAACTATAGAAGCTAATAATTCAATTATTATAGTCCATGATTAATTAATCATTTTGACATCAATCTAATGGTTCATATCCGTTTATAACTCGATAATTTTTTCTGGATAAAGGTGTATAACTCGATAAATAATTAGACATGTAACTGATCATATCACTTAATGAATCAATCATATGCTTTTGTTTAAATTATATTCTTATCACTGTAACTTTATTTAGTAATACCCACTAAATACTAAGTTTAGATTCTTGAATTTTTTATACTTGCATATATATATATATATATATATATATATATATAAAAGAATAATTACACTTTAGTCTTGTCAGCAACGAATTCATCTCAGAGTGTGCATTTTACTAATTCACTTTCTTTTCATTCCCAACATGCAAATCGTATTGACCAAATATTAATTCAATCTCACTTATAGCATATTGATGTTCTTAAAGATTGCTTCATAATGTAATCCACTCGAAACATATTAAAGCGACTTGTCTGATATATAGTCACGTGGAGCCTTAATTTTTGCATACGACAATGCTATAGAATTAAGTTTACGGGATTGTCCAATTTAATATATTTATCCCAAGATATATCAATATAATGTCATTTCTCATGACAAGTCGTGAAGATCAATACAAATCACATTAATTGAGTTAAAGTAACGTATACAAATGAGCCTCGACAAAATAAACTGTCAACTTTTATTCCAACTCAAGATTAAAGTTTACAATAGAATTTACAAGTATATATCTAATTGAATTTTTACTTATGAAAAATAAACACCCCATTTACTTAATAAATATCTAATTGCTATTTTATATCTCTGTTGTACTAACACTTTATTAGGCACATATCCCGCCAGTGGGAAGGTTGGGAAGGTGTTGTAGGATGGAGGATAGGACGGCTTCCCTACTTTGTGAACCATAGGATTCGGACGTTTCTTCTCAATTTTAGGGCAGCAATCGACAATATTCCCTTGGCAGCAAGGAATACTCTCCGGAGACCCAGCCTGTGCCATGCACATAATGAGGAGAAAGCTACACAGAAAAACACTTATTTCTTTAGCCATGGAACTCTCTCACAGTTAATTTATAATATGTATATTGGGACATATATATATATATATATATATATATATATATATATATATAAGGGAGATTCGATTTTTTGTAATATTTTATTAACCAGCCAATATGAGTATAGTTACATTTTAGTCTCCCTGTGTAAAAATAAATGAAATATAACGATAAGAATTATATATATACATATGCAGCAATGACGATTTTTAATTAAATTTATTATTGTGAAACATAGAGATTCCACATTCAACATCAACTACAATGTTATCGTATCTTAGAAATCAAGAGACAATAATGTTCTTCCAATTCAAAAACCTTCTTTTTGTTTTTTATTGGAATGATCCTAATAATCTTCTCCCAAGCAAATTAATAATATTACTCATTTTCAACCAACTACTTAGGTTACAGAAAACTTACACGATATTATATTTATGTAAATGTTCAAGCATCTCTCGGAGGTCTTGTTAAAAAACCTCCTACCCCATGTGGCTTGCACTGATGCAATCTACGTGTATTTCAAAGTAGGAGGTTTTGTAACAAATCCTCCTGGGATGCTTGAACATTACCGATTATATTTAAATTAATTTAGTTGAAGTTGAGGAGCTTAATTTGCTGTAACGCCACACAGAAGATGTATACTGTATATATTTTTAAAGGGTCTACACTATTTTGAATTCTATAATAATAACTAGACAACCAATGTCAAGATTAGTTATAATAGAAATGATCTTTTGTAAAGTATTTGTTCATAGATGATTCAAATAAAAATAATACAAAATAAATAATCAACATATATAAGTAATTAGGTTTATTGCACTTAGAGAGTAATTTTAGGGAGACATAAAAAGGTAACACGAACAATATATTCTTACTTAATGCTAATTCATTCGATGATTATTGCATGAACATTTGTCATCACCTAATGAAACTATACCCTATCTATAATGTCACTTTTCGTGTCATATTTTCATAGCTGTTTAAAATTATATATTAACACACTACTACAAAAAGAGCATAATAGGCGTCAGTTGTAATGATGAATACGCGTCGGTTGTGACGTAGACACCTATGTAGCAGATGCCCATTCTCAAGGTAAACGCGTCGGTTGTTGGCCAACACACTTAAAAAAAAAAAATTAAATCAAATAAAGAATAGGCGTCGGCTATTACTATACAACCGACACCTATTCTTAACTTTAGGCGTCAGTTGTACAGTAACAACTGACACCTATTCTCTTTTTTTTTTGTCATAGAATTTCAGCAAGAATAATAAACACACTTATTCTCCTGAATGAGGTGTTTCAATAATTTTATTACTACAATAAATAGGATGTGTAAGAAAAATAGAAAATACTCAACAAGTTTCGACTTAAAAAACACGAAATGATGGCTCTAAAGAAAATATATTTGGCATCTAAATGACAAACTTCTAGAACTTTTCATTTCTGATGCATCTTCAAAGGAAGCTAAACTTAAATCTAATGACAAAACCTTTCACAATAAATCACACACTTCTAGCTTGTTTCTCTAACTTGAACTTTTCATGATGCTCTAGATGAACAAATCAGCCACCGATCGATTTCGTTGTTGGGATTCTCCTCACCGCCGGCACTCTTCTCCTCATAGGTCGAGTAGAATGAAAGTTTCGAGTAGGGCTTTTATTTTCATACAGCTAAAGGAGGAGGAAGAAGTAGTAGTTTCTATGGAGAAAATATAAAGAATCAATAACGCGTCTTACAAAAGAGGGGATTTTATAGAAAATGCATCACTATAGGCGTCGGTTCCTATAGAGGACTGACACCCATTCCCAAAAGTTGACGCCCGCCTTGCAATAATTACCAAAAAAGTGGGGAAAAAAATTTGCACAGTAGGCGTCGGTTCCTTGGTTCCTACGGAGGAATCGACGCCCAAAGTCTTGAAATTCAAATTTCATGGGCGTCGGTTCCTCCATTGTTTGACGATAGGCGTCGGTTTCCATGAGGAACCGATGCCTATTGTTTAGCCGAAATTTTCAAAAATACTACCGCTTTTTTTTTACGCGTCGCTTTTTGAACAAAGCGACTTGTATTCCCATTTTTTTTTTTTTTTTGCCTATTCTGTTGTAGTGACACTTATTGACATTTCGAGATAGACCAATATAAGACAATAAGGCTTAACCCATTTAGTTAGGGAGCTAGGGTTGAGGTATTGGGACTTAGAGATGTTAGGTTTGATTATCCTTTTTTTGGGTATTTTCTGCATTTTGTGTAAAAATGAGTGTTCTCTTGTATAGGAACTGTATTGTTGATTTACTTTGTTTTCTGTATCAATAGGACATATATCTATACGCAATTATACTACTAGAATGTAGATTTGTAATCCTACTTTCCACAACAACAAAAAAAAGGATAGACCAGTATAAGTGTTAAAATAGCATCAAAACAAATGTTTAATTAGTCCTTTGAAAAGGATGTCTAATTAGTTTGTTTGAATTTGTAATTAATTTTCCGGTAGTTATATTGGCATCTCACTTTTTTTTATATTCACACTACATTAATTAAGTTGCATTATATGTCATCAACATTTATTAATTATTATATTTATATTTCTAAATTTTTCTTCCACATTTTTATCGTCAGTTTTTCATTGACTAGCTAGCAAATTTTGCATCCAAAAACAATTTTTGTTCAAAAATTTGTTAAAGAAGCCCATTAAGTGTTTTAGATAGTTAAAAGAAAAATAATTAAGTTTAATTACCTGATTTTTCCCCATTATCAAAATTTCGCTAATAAAAGTTTTGGACCAGAAAGTCTTTCGTTTCAAGCAAGAAGTACTAATCGATAGCAAGTTGCAAAAAATGATACGATAAAAATGTTATGTACATAAATAAATGATTAATTAGTGTTCATGAACAATTATTGTAATTAAAATGTGGTTTTCATATAAAAAACTAGTTTCAATATATAATTTCCCTTATTTTCTGCATTTAATTTGGCGGGCAACTTTGAGCTGCTCGTCTGGCAAACTCTCTTTCTTTCTTTTCCTTTTCTTCTTCCTCTCTTTTTTTTTTTTTGGTTTGGGGGGGGGGGGACTTGCCCACAGAATTAGGTTTGTTATTTTAATTTCTTCATAAATTAAGGTCTTTAAATTAGGGTTTCAATAGCCTTAAGTAATCATGTTTTTCAATCAATTATAAAACGGTCGTGGTTACAAAACCCTCCATGGGACTTAATTAGTAGAGGCCTAAAAACCCTATGAAGTTCTTTATGGTGTTTTGTTTAAAAAAGAGAAATTTACGCATAACCTGTTTACGCGTAATCCTAAGAAGAAAAGTTATTCTAGATTTCTCAGAAAACGGTATCAAATGTTCTTAATATATTGCCTAATAATATAAATTGGTGGCAGGTGGAATTTAACAAAAACCCAAACTTTTATGGTATTTGACCACTTAGCCACGATAATAAATAAAATAGAAAATCCTGTTACAGCATTGCCCAATGGTAAATGAACTAGAAAACAAAACTACAACACAAGACGCATAAAGAAAATGTGATTCGTCTTGATTGAACTGATAAGAGATGGTCGCAAGTTTGGGGAAACTGATGTCTGATGGATTGACATAAATCAAGGGCGATTCCACAAGCGCATGATGGTTTTGTGGATCGTAGGATCATCCCTTACCACTTTGCGAGCCAAAGAATTTGAAGTGGTTTTCGCGGTTTTAGGGCAGCAGTCGACGATATTCCCTAGGCAACAAGGAATAAAGGGTGCTGGAGGTAGAGCTTCAACAGTGCACATAATGAGTAGAAATATGTACCAACACACACTTATTTCTTTGGCCATTGGAAAAGATTTGGTAACTATAGGCTCTTTCTCTACTAGGTCTGGTTACAACTTACAAGTTGGATAGAATTAGGGACCGGAGCTTCACAACACATATATATATATATAATGGAAAACCGCGGGATGATGTATATACTAGCTGTTTAAATTTGATGTAGAACAAATGATTCAGTGGATCGAAGAAGACTTGGATCGACAAGGACATAATTGTCATTTACAAATTTGCGTTCAGGCCTTCAATTTGGGTCCCATGTATATGTATTTTTTGAGAAGTGAACCATTTACGGTGGACTTTGACTGCATCACCTGAGACCTAAAATCGTCCCAAATATGTAGTCTATTTTTCCTTTTGAAGTTGTTTTAAATATATTATCTTCTTTTTATATTAAAAAGTCTAGTGTGTGTATATATATATATTACTTTATTAATCTAGTCCTATTTATTAACTAAGGATCAATTTTAGATTCTATTCATTAAATAGGGACAAACACAAAATGTGTTTTTCCATTACATTTCTTAATAAAACAAAGTTCACCATATATTTGAGATGACGGGAGTATTATATTTAATAATTTCACTTTAATTATTTTCTTTTGCTATTTTTTTTCCATTGTTGTGCCTATGGTTTTTGCTGTTGTATTTATAGTAGTTTACAGGTCAGATTTTCTTCAATGAAACAGTGATTGATCTCCAATTCTTTGACATATTCTAGCTACTTGTCCTCCTCTTTGTTATTTCAAGATTTTTGCTTGAATTCTTTCAATCATGTTATATCTAAATTTTACTAGATTTGATTTTTATCTACTTTTCTTGGAAGTGCTTAGCCAAAAAAGTTGTCCTAAGTCATTTTTCTGTGGGAAGCTCTTCTTCTAAACAACAAAAAATTATCCAAACTTGTACACAAAGCGGAAATATGTATATATAAAAAAATGATGCAAACTAATTAAAAGAAATTAATAAATGAATTTTTTTTTAAACCCCACAATAACAACAATATTTCCTCTGCTAGGATAGGAACACACAAATGAAAGCCGGCACTAGGTAAAATCATTTGTAAAAATAATAGAAAATAATAAATGTCCAAACCAAGACTACAGATAATAACAAATTAATCATATTCATCCTTAAAAAATATCAGTTATTTTAAATATTGGACAATAGAGATATTGCATTAATTATTCATATGTATATATGTGTGTGTATATATATATATATATATATATATATATATATATTACTGTCATCTTTTGTTCTAATGGCCGTGCCGTGCACGTTACTGTTTCTTATTAGCCAAACTAATATGTAACAATAATGACAAAACAAACAATATTGACTCTCCAAAAATTACCTGATCGTCTGAGATATGATAAAGATGCGAGTGAACAAATAATATTAACTTTACAAAAATTATTACAAGAAAAAGAGGATCTACTGAACAAACTCAATGAGGACTTGCATAATTCAAAGGAAAGAGTCAAAGAATTTACCATTGTGCTCTTCCGATCTACTGAATGAAGTTCTTAGTTATAGAAGACCTTCAAGAGATAGATCTGGACTAAGATATAAACAAAAAGGTAACGATGTCCAGCAGACAGTTTTTGTGAAAGCATCAGAGGAAAACTTTCAAAAAGCATCAAGGGAAAACTTTCAAAAAGAACCTGCGGGACAAAAACAGAATTTTGGAGCTAATTAGGATACGTCTGGACCCTCTTCGAACAGAACTGATCGGAAGAGCATAACCAGCCAAAGCAGAAGCAGCAGCAACATGCAGTATCTAGCATACCAGTTCAGAACTCTAATCAAGCTTCTTTAGATAATTCTGTCAAGTATTCGGGCAAGAGTACTTCTGATGCTGTGGCTACAACTAGGACCAAGTCCCAGCTGACACATGGCAAATCTGAAGGTACTATAGTTGTACATCATACACAGGTTTTGCCTAACAAAATTGTATCTAGAACACGTCTGCAAGCGCCTGAACCATACACATCTGGCACAACTAAAAGCATACCAGACATATCTACAGAGACCATAAATCTGAACCGAAATCAGAAAGGTCAAACTGAGATGAGAAGAACTCAATTTGGAAGATTAAAGTCTTATACATCACAACCACATAAGACTTCATGTAAGCTCCACTCATCTCATACTCATTCTTGTTGTGGTCATCATTGTCATGTGAAATCTAAATATTCAAATTTTGTGAACATGGCTAAAAATCACCATGGGAAGTGTTATGTTCAATTTCCTTATTATGTACCTATTTGCTTTTATTGTGGGATTAAAGGACATAAAAAATCTAATTGTCATAGATTTTTAAGCAAGCAACATAAAAACAAAATTGACTTTCTTATTGGTGAAAACAAGTCTAAGAACAATGCTAATCTGAAAGGGAAACAAGTTTGGGTTAAAAAAGATGATTTGAAAACTTATGAAAATAAGTTGGTTCCTATTGAGCTTGTATACCCTATTAATCACAAGAAATATCATATGATAATATCCACTTTATTTATGCTTTACTTTTGTTTGCATATTAAAAAAATCATGCGTTTGTTTTTGGATTTTAATGTTTTAATTTCTTTGATGTTTTATCCCGTAAACTCCCAAATTATCTTCTGTGATACAATTTGATTTTGGGGGCTGTGTTTGGTATATTTGCACAAGGTTTATCTCATGAAGAAAAAGCTGACCAGGTCATAACTAAGGGGGAGTAAGGAAACTGGAAATATCTGGTAGAATCTAATGTCGAAACATCTACAGCATAAAGCAGAACCAGAGAAAGATGCATCATGTTTGACACAAATAGATTCTGATATTTGAATAAGAAAATGACCAAAATCGTGAATGACTTGAGAATGAATTTCATCTTTATTTCTAGTACAGGGAGTAACTTATTCTTCCCCTTACCATCATGATTTCATACGACCTAGTGCAAATTCTTTGAATAGCTTGTTCAATACTTTTGTATGAGCCATATCACTTATTTTGTGAAATAGTTGAATAGTTGTATGGTTACTTTGCTACATGTTCAAATTGAGTATCAACTCAAAGATATATTTACTAACTCCAGTGACATTGCTGGAGCTAAAATATTTGCATTAATAGTCTTACATCTGGGTTATAAAAAAGATCTCAAAATGAGAAAAATTCACAAAAATAGAAGAGTTTTATTTTTACATTATTGTGTGATTTGTGTATCATTCATATAAGTGTTGATCAAATCAATGTATATATGTGCAGGATATCACTGAGATACTTGGAGGAGGGCGTATCCTGAAGAAATCAGTCAAGATCTGTTCTCCTTATTCCATAATGATAAACTGTTGAAAAAATGAATGAGATATGTCCTGTTTGTTTTGCACTATAAGAGGTTACTGATTGAGGGTTATAATTTTGATGTAAATCTATGGTCAATATCTACACTCTTTGGCACTATATACGACTAATAATGTGTAAGGGACATAGTCAATAAGGGCAAAAGCTACCAGTCAACCAAGTCTTTGAGTGTGTGTAGCTACCTTTACCCTCAGTAGACAATGCTCAAAATTATAGAAAAAGTCGAGCAAGCCGAGGACTTAAAAGTTGTATTCTTTTTAAAAGAATTATTTAGATGATGATCAGTCTTCTTGTGCATCACGCATAAAGCTCAATAAGTCAGGTCCTCATAAGCTTCCGATCTGTGGTGTCAAGATTGACTATATAAAAAGAATAAAGAAAAAAACAAATTCATTAGAAACTCTTCCATTAATCTCAACTGAAAGTGATTTCTTTATATAGCATATGTTTGCTTGTATGCATTTGACCCAGATGCATCCAAAACTTTAATTCATAGATCAAGCAATGTTTGTCTATCTTTGGAGTAGGTAAATCTGAAGCAGTTGAGAAAGGTAAGAACTACAGCAGCTGATCAGAAAAACCCTCTTCTAAACATTTTACATTTGGCTTTTCTCCTTTATTAAAAAGTGGGAGAAGTATAGTAGCTAATCAGGATCTATTTATCTTAACTCTGTTTTGTTATGTGATTACATATTGATGGGGAAATGATATATCTTAGGGGGAGTTTATTGATTAAGAGGGAGAAGTTTATATGTTTTGCCCCATTCAAATTTTTTGACATTTGTGTTACTAAGGTTTTGAAAAATTAAAAAAGCCAAAGGAGGAGATTGTTAGTACAAAATTGCATGTGTGTTGGCATTCCTAATTTTTTTATCTAAGTGTTAAAATTTTATTGCATATTTTGGATGACTTTATTTCATGTATGATATATTGTTTAGCATGCAAATTTAATTAAGGCCAAATGTTAAGTTGGGGTGTGTGTACTTTTCTTGAGGCATAAGAAGTTTAATTACATGCAAATTCTAATGTTTCCTAGTTTAAGTTGTCTTGTATTTACCTTATTTAAATAGGTTAATATTTATGCATGTTAAGTTCTAATAGGATTAGGAAAGTTTTGAATTTAAGGTTAACTAACATTCTACTTTCCTTATCTTATTTCCTACATGTATATGGTCCGATCTTTCTTGTCTTGTACAAGAATTCAAAGTCTTGCCTATATATATGTATTCTCTTCTGTAGGTTAATGACCCAGATTTTGAGCCAAGCATTTCGCGATAATTATTCTTCAAAGTTTGATCAAAGAGAGAAAAGAAACACAGTCTTAAACCCGCGAGTTTTATACATGCAAATTGTTCTTACACTTGCAAATAGTTATGTTTGATTTGGCAACCCTTCATAGTACGTGGTAGTCAACCACATAAAGTGTGAGGGACTTATCCACTGAAGGTTCAAGTAGTTTAGGAGGTCAAGTATCTCAAGATGAGTTCGGAGGATCTCTAGGAGCTTGATGGACGTTCTGGTAGGAGCGCAGGAGAAAGAAGGAGCAACGAGAGTTGTCAACATGTCAAAAAGAGTAAAGATGAAGTTCTTTAATAAGTTTTCCTTTTGAATGTTTAGTGTTTATTGCGATAGCACTTGTTGTCTTTCTCTGTACTAAACTTACCTTTGTGATTAGTGGATTGGTTTGTCCTTTGGCAAGGGTGCCTACAGTTTTTCCCGTTCGAGGTTTTTGAGTCAATAATTCTGGTATTGATTCTGTGTTTATTTTTCTGCACTAGATTACGCATTACTATTCACGTCTTACGGACCAGGATACATTCTGCCTAGCTTACGTTGATTATATTTTTGACTTGATCTAGATATATCTTGACGTACTTCAGATTGCAAATTAGTTTATTACTATCAATGCTACAATTAGTTATCTGTGTTCCTTACTATATTGATAAAGAATTTACATTGAGTAATTATTAATCAGATAATTAATTAAGTAGGTCTAGGTGACTCATTTTTCGACAGTCATCATTTGAACAATTATACTGTCATTCATGAAAGATAAAACAAATTTTGTTTTGCAGGATATAGCACTTTCATCTACCAAGAACCGATTAACGAAATTTTGCCATTGAAACCGCAAATTTTGAAAAGGTGAAACAAAAATTTATAGAGATTATTATAAGGCAGAGTGAATGAGTTCATAATCCTGTTCTCCGGCCACAAGCTCGACAAGAATTATGCCATCAGGCGCCTACATAGCGGGATATAACTATATATGACCCCAAATGTAAGTAGTACTCACATGTAAGTGAAAACCCACATGTAGGTTTTGAATGATCTTCCGCGACATGGCATTTAACGGCAAAAATTCCACTAGATGTGAGGTGGGAGATCACGTGACATCCCAATTTTCTATTATGCTCCTTTTCACGGGATATATTAAAATATGAGGACCCAATTAAATACGAACATAAGATTAAAGATTAAAGTGTTAAAGTGAAAATAAGAATATCTAAAAAAAAAAGGAAAATGCAAAGAATTCAATTCGGTCTAGAAAGTTCCGTAAGAAATGGACCATTTGCTACCATATACAATATATTATTATATTATATAATATATATATATATATATATATATAAATAAAATACAAAGAAAAATCAAAACAAAAAAGGCAAAGAAAGGAAGAAGCAGAGGCAGTCGCTCACTTTCTACCGAATTCCAGCAACAAAAAAAAAAAAAACATTGAAGAATCTTAAGAAGAAAAAGAAGGAGAACTCAAGGAACAACCAAGTAAGTGTTCTTGATCCTTAAGCCTTGGATTTATATAAGTTTAGGAATATAAATTTTATTGGGGTTTATGAAATTTTTATGAATACACAATACCAGGTTGTAATTTGTTTAATACATGTTTTAGAGGCACTAAATCATTAATTAGTTATGAAATTTAAGATTCTTTATATCATTGTAAGAATTTATAATTGGTTAGTATAAAGATGAAACTTTATGTGTGAGAATTAGTTGAAATTTATATAAATAAGTTGGTGTATAATTTATGGAATGGTGTCATGGTAATGGAAAATTGGTGAAGTTGAAAATAAATGTAAATAATGAATGACTTAATATTTATTAGCTAATGTGGAAATATGTTAAAGGCGAATAAAGAATTTAGGGTTAATGGTAAGGAATTAGTGTTTTTATTTAGTAGATATTTAAGATTTTAATATGTGAATATTAAAAGTGATTATCAAAGACTAGTTTAATTATACAATGATCCAAGAAAAATAATTTATGCTCTATTTCAAGCTTATGTTATGGAATAAATTCCTAAGGTTTACAATATAATATTGAAGCCTTAAGTTACGGGATTTTAGTATGTTAATATGAGCTAAATAAGGAAAGTCATGTTTGACATTTCATATTTAGTAGAAAACGCGGGAATTTTGTTTAAAGGCTAAGAATTAGTGTTTAAGAATTAAGAGTTAGTGTTGTTATGTTTGGTGGAATCTAATATTTTAATATGTGATCTATTGCAATTTCTAGTATGAAGTAAGTCTCTAGAATAATTATATAAAGTGGACAAACATAAATTTATTTGAGAAATGAAGAATTATTGAAGATTTAAAGGAGCATAGGATTTGTAACCAAGAAGGGAATTAATTAAGCGGATTTAGCCCTCTTTATTCTTAGCTCATGAAAGAAGGTTGGTATATTAAGGTGATTGTTAAAGATATTAGTTAACTATACAAAGGTAAGGATTAACTAGTATGATTTGTGACTTCAAGGAAGGGGGACTTAGAAATATATGGATTCAATTTCCAATTTTAAGTGAGGAGAATTTATTGAACTATAAAGTGTTGAATATAAATACCAAGCAAACATCTTACGCAATATTTGGAATTATGACATAAATGGCAATAACTATTATTGGAATGAAAGGTATTAAGTCTTATTGATATTTTAAAGATGTGATCAAATGGTAATGGAGAGTATAACTAACTTCGAGAGCAATTACATTATGCGGGCAGCTTTATTTAATTAAAGAAATTATGGAATTGTCATTAACTCAAAGGAAAGAAATGGAATATGACTTAAAGAGTAAACATGTGTTAATCTAGGGAAGTAATGAAGTATATGGTGAACAACTAAGTAAATTAGGACGTGGAATAAGTGAATAGAGAAAAAGGGGAAAACGAATGAATGGAATGATTTGAAAGTTATGAAAATGGAATTATTCGGACAAGAAGATTTTTATGAGAAAAAGAATTGAAATTTGAGTCTTTATGTTATATTACAGGAATCATGAAAGGATGCTACATGCACATCGCTATATAGCCGGTGAGTGGAGATTCTCTTCTTTCTTTCTTTTAAATGAAAGTTGAATTATGCTTGATTTCATGTGAAACTTGTAATGTTTTACGATGATGATGTATTTCTATGAAAGTTCACAAAAGTTGAGGTTTTCTTTAGAAAAATTCATGTGAATGTTTATATGAAATGATGCCTCTTGATTTTAAAGAAATGTTTGAGTTGAAACATAATTTATGATGTATGAAAACCTCCAATTTGTATCATATGTTTATGATCATGCCGCCTACTGTCGAAGGGGCCTATATGGCTTAAGCTGACTAAATGATATGCTAGATATGGGTGAAGGGGTCTATGACTCAAGCTGACCAAATGAACGCCGCCCAGGCGAAGGGGCCAGATGTGCTAGCTATGGCTCATACCGTTTATTGTGCCGCCTAAGGCGAAGGGGTCATAAGGTACCTATGGCCCAAACTGGTGTCTACACACGTATGACTTGTATTATGACCGATCTATGTTGGATACTCTTAGGGGGAAAATTCTATTATAATCTTGAAGATAAATGATTTTTATGATGCTTACAAGTATGACAATGATTCTATAAATGTTTTGATGTGAGACAAATTCAAGTTGATGAATTTTATGATGATTATAAAGTGAAATGATGGTCATGATGTTTTCTAGCATATGATGATTCCACAAAGTTTGATGTTATGCTAGATTTATATTTAAAGCCATGAAATTTCCAAATGAGCTTGAACATTTTATTCAATATGTTGCAAAAGTTACATTTCAACTTTCGAAAGCATGTTTATTTGTAAAACTGCACTCATTGGGCTTTTGAGCTCACATGTTTCTAAATGATTTTCCTTCCAGGTAGTAATTGGAGTTTGGACAACACATCGTAGTCGACCCTATTATTTCGAGAATTTAGCCACCACCTAATGTGTTATTGAAATAGAAAGGTTATGGGATTTGTTATTACTATAAATTATGAAGCTTACATGAGTAAGGTTACTGGTATATATTGGGAATATGTGTGAATGATAATTGGGTTAGTATATTTACTTATATGGAAAGTATAATTTCTTGAAATGATGGCAATTATTACATTGCAAAGTGTATTTGAGTTGAATTTGGGTGTTAAGATCTTGGTTTTATTAATAAAATAAGGGAAATGATGTCGAAATTTTTCTAGGATAATTAATATGTTCACGAGCTTTGACGGTAAATTCTAGCTTATTGTTGGAATTTATCGTCGGCGCACGTCACACATCTTGTAAGTTAAAAGTACTAGGGGTGGGGGCGTGTCAGTTTGGTATCAGAGCAGGGTTTTGGTATTTATATGCACTATACTAGCATGCTAATGACATGGATTTAGATAATCATATAATGTGGTGGCAAGGCTCACAGGTATAAAAGATGTTGCCCCAAACTTCCATTGCTTCCCGAAAAGGTAATGATAAGGAAGATGATGAAGTATGTGATTTAGTTTATGATGATCTGTGATCAATAAAAGTTCGTATGGTATATGTGATGAATGAAGATTAGAAAAGAGCATGCAATTCGGGCACTCACTTCATCTTATAGAAGTTATGTGATTTATATTATCCATTTATGTATAAAGAAATGCTAGACATAATGAATTTCTGAATATCATCTTGGAGTAAAGATAAGACAAGTGAATGATGATTATGAAAAATGAAAGAAAAAACTCCAATAGATGTATGTTCTTACCATTCCTGATGACATGGATTCTCATTCTCAAATTCTTTGTAAAGTCTATGCTCATGACCATTCAGTGCTTTGAAGATATCTTGAAAAGTGTAAATCGTTGTCTCAGATTAAGCAAATCCAGGCTTTCTTGATCAAGCCTCTCAAATGTATTCCATTACAATGCTATCCTAAGGGATTTCTTCAACCATTAGAACCCCTAAATGAATCAGTTACCATTTCATTTCATGTTGCATAATAATGTCATCCATAACCATTTAACTTGTCTTTTCTTGTCAAGGCCTTTGTATGGATTCGAACATGAGACTTACTCACGGTGTTCAAGGTCATGTTTTGAGGACAGGTTATGCTTTCAATATCTTCCAAATCAAACTTCAATGTATGACTAGATGTCTTACAAGGTCCTCAGACACAATATTTAATGAAATGTTGTACAGTCAGTGTTGTTCGAGTTTTATTATGTGATGTCATTCCAACTTCTGTTATGTACAAATGTTCATCTTCACCATCATTAGAATTCTCATGACTATTACCAAAATTTATCATTACAAGTTACCATATTTTTAAGACTGTACAAATCAGTCTCTAAAATATCCTTTCATTTGTTTAAATCATATGATCTGAGGTCAAATTCCTTAAGGATGCCAAGTATCTTCTTATTTCCTTTTTGTCACACAGAAAAGTTCTTTAAAGCTAACTAATGAAAATGGTATCGATGATTAACGCTGAAATGTTTTAAATTTCATCTTTAATAATAATCTATATATTAATAATAAGAAAAGTTGTCTGGCGTTATAATTTCCCACCACTGGTCTAACATCATAAGAACTAATATAACACCCGTGCGATGCACGAAAAGAATGACGTTAAAAAATATAATGTATGTTCTATTCATCTTTCCGCTTCCCTTCATTCTTCCAATTACCTTTGATCGTTCACTTTCTTTAGTTGCTTCTAATTCTTTCTCAGAATCAGTCTTTCTCCCTACCTTTCCTCTTCATGGGTTCTCAGAAGCTTGATTGATGACATAAATTTTGAATTATGAAAGAGTGATTAGAGGAGATAATTTTCAATTATGATTTGATTGTTATTGTTGATGCATGATTATAGCTTATGTAACTGATTTCTGATTTTATGGGTTGCATGTTTCCAGGAGATATTATTTCCTCATTATCCAATTTTTATTATTTAATTCCATGATATTTTTTTACCTATTTTATTTTTCCTTATTTTTTCCCAGTTTTTATACGGTGGGTGTTTTTTGCAATGAAAAAGTCTAAATTTGCAATTTTTTTTTTATGAAGGTGTAAATAATCATTAACTATTAAAAAGAATACCTTTTAGTGGAAATTAGTCAATACACACCCATTGACCCTTGTAATTAGAAAAATACTTATTTTAATTTTTAATTGACAAATTACAAATGTTTGGTCATTTATTTCGAAGAATACGGTCAGTGTAACAAATAACAATTTAGAGTGTAATAACTATTTTTGCAATTTGTTTCTAATAACTACTCTCAAAACCAAAATAGCTATAATTAAAAGTATTTTTCTAATTTATTATAAATGTAACAACTCACATGTAAAAATCCTATACTTTTTATATAAACAACCCCTTATTGTAGAGTTCGTGACCCAACTCTGTCCAGCCCAATTAGGAGAGCCCAGCTTAGAGCCCAAGTTCCTGAGTCAAATACATGATCCCTATTTGTATTTCAAATAATTTGTCTTGTATTTATGTACTTGTTTGGGAGAAGATTATTAGAGGATCATTCCAATACAAAAAACAAAATGCGTTAAATCTTAAGTTTTTTGGTCTGGGAAGAATCTCGGCACACTTAGTGATGTCTAAAATATGATAGCATTGTAATTGATGTTAAATAGTTTGGAATCTCTAAATTCACAACAAATTTATAGTCGGCTCTATAGTACTGTCTTTGACGTTTTGTTTCATTTATTTTCACGTCTACCTTATCCTATCAGTTAATTAGTAAAATATTACCCAAAGAAAAAAGCCCGAATAATATATATATATATATATATATATATATATAGTGCACAAAGGTCCCAATACTCCAATTTGTAAATTAAGCTGTGAAAAAGTTCCATGGCTAAAGAAATGAATGTTTTTGTGTGTATCTTTCTCCTCATTATGTGCACGGCGCAGGCGGAGTCTCCTGCCCGTATCCCTTGCTGCCAAGGGAATATCATCGATTGCTGCCCTAAACCCGAGAAAAAGAGCCCGAATTCTATGGCTCGCAAAGTAGCAAGGCCATCCTATCCTTCACGCTACAACGCCTTCCCACATTTGTGGAATCGCCCTTGATTTATGTGTTGGATCAAGAGGATTGGGTTTGCGGTGTGTAATAATATGTGTTGTCATGTGTGGTTGTTATGTACGTTCACGTTTAAGCTGATGGATTGTCTTTGTGTTGTGTGTTTCAAGAATCTCAGTGTTGTAACTATAGATAATTCTTGATGAAATACTGTTTGGTTTTTTATTGTGTTTTGTGTATGTTTCCCATTTGGAATGAATGACTGAAATTGCTGTATCGAGATCGTTGGGTGCATCAACTCTCGTTTTTCTATGGAAACAACATGGTCTCTCCATTATGAAGATTACCTAGTTATTATAAAAAAATAAGAACCCAATTGTATTCTCTGCAACGATCTTGATAGCATGATTTCTATAGAAAATTCAATATTAGCTCATCTAGAGTGAGCAAGTATTACTAATTTTCTATGATGTATGGATTATTTCTAAGTGCTCTAAACTCATTAATTTGTACAATGTACTAATATTTTTTATTATTATGTTATATAAAAAGATTTTAACGCCACAGTTATATTTTTAAAAATCTGAATATTATTTCAATTTATATAGTTCCTTAATATAACTGGGGAATAAGCTTTTGTTGATAATTTCAAGCTTAGTGCGTAAAGTTTCTATAATTGTCAAAGTGTCCTTGTCACTTCACAATTATGCAACTTAATTCTTGATCATTTGGAGAGGTTCAATTTAGTGCTAAACTTTCAACGTTGTGCAAGTTAATCCTCAAGACCATTCAAATTGTGGAAAGTCGGTCATTTGATATCAAATTTGCACAAATTAGAGACAGTTATTATACCTTAAAGTTTCCATACGTGGCAAAGTTCTTCTCTGAACTTATTGAAAAATCGTGACACCATGCTTCTCTATTCTTGAAGTTTTACTATGTGGTTGTATTCAATAATGAAGTTGCAACTGTTGTGTTTTTGCTCTATCGATTTTGATCCTATTCTCTGACAAAGTTTGACCAACTATCTTGTTCTAACAGCTCTGTTGAGGACGGAAAAGCTCTTAAGTGACTTTATCCAACGAAGTCACACTAGCTTTGTTTCCTTAAGTTAATGTTGTCAAAACTGGGGAAAAAATGATCAGCTTTGTTGTTATCTTGTTGAGCCCTGTCAAACTTCTAGTTTTTTAGGAGTACCAAAAACTCAGTACTCGAAGTAAATGAAAATAAGACAAGTGCATACAAGAGTCCAATTAAACAGTAAACTTGACACCCAATATCTACCTATCAGTTCCCTCATTTATTTTTGGAGTATCGAGAGTTTGATAATTAAAAAAAAAAAATAAGAAGTCATTCTATATAACCTTCCAAATTAAGAACGTGACGATGGATCTAACTTGACCAGCGGCTAAAAATAATAATTCGAATCAGGGTAGAGTGACAAGTTAGAACTACAAAAGGGTTCATCCATTTTCTTATGAGGAAATTAAAAGATGTACCCCTTTTATTATTTATATTTTAATTCTACACCACCCTCATAAAATATTTGCATTTTTACCCTACTGGATTGCATTTATACCCCCAATCTCTCTTTTTTTTTTTTTTTTTGATTTCTTGTTTTGTCCCTAAATCCTTTATTATTATATCGTTTTTCATTTTACATAATTATATTTTTCACCGTGTATTGCTAATTAACGCAACCGCTTAATTATTTATTATGCTATGTTTAATTGATTAGTCCACTTTAAATTTTTAAACAAAAGTCGGATTTTGGGGGATTCCTTTATGTGGATATCCAGAATCATGTTTGAATTTCTTTTGAAATAAATGTGTTCTCCTAAATTATCGATGGTAATAGTTCTAATCATACGATGACTCTCACCGTTATTGATATCCATCATTGATATCCATCATTGTTTTCATTGTAATCACATCAACTCGATTCTTTACCTTTTTCTGAATTCTACTTGTTTTTCAATTCGTTGTCTACTTTGTTCAGATCCACCTTTTATGATATTAACACAATTATCATGCGCTGTGAAATATGGTAACACTTTATGATACCACCTTGGAACCACAAAAATCATATCCACAGAAACTGCTTGGTACTAGGTGGTTAATTTTGTATTTTTTTTTTTTTGGTTCTTTATATTAAAGAATTATTCCATTTTTTTGTATGCTTTTATCTCCCTTTTATTTATTACTATTATTTTTTAATGAAATGAGATTATGAGGAAAAGTTTATATGGAGGTTACAATCCTTTCCTAATATGAACAATTGCTGAAGTCAAGAAATTCTCATCAAGTTTACCAATTAACACTTCAGGCCTCATCAGTATTTTTAACTTCAACAATCTCCATGTTATTTTGTTACCCGGATAAACATGCTTTCCAACACCAAAAGCAGAGTGCCTTTTTTCCCCACCTATTCTTGTCATCAACACAGCTCTTAGTAATCCAAAATTTGAAAAGCTTTGCTTTATTCATTTGTTACCAAGTAGATGCAAAAACTAGGCTGATATTAGAAGCAAACACCTATACAAATGTTTATGAAAAATACCATAAACAATGCTTTAAATTTTTTTAAATAGGCTAATGTTATATTTAATACCTCAGCTCCTACAACTTGCAAATTAAAAAAAATAAAAAATAAAAAGAGAAAAAAACCAGTACTAGATCATCAGTACTGATTGTTACCAGTTGCTACCATATGTTGGATCATGTTACCAAACAGTTGCAAATGACCACCTGTTGCTGTTCTTTTGTTTCTCTATGCAACAGACAAATATCGGATATTTGTCTATTGCTTTACACTCCTCTTTCAACTTTAATAGAACTGGAGCGATGATTCGTTATTTATTTTCATGAACGAACTTGAATTATGAAGTCTTTATTTTATACTCAACTGGTATCCATTGCGAATTTTTGCCGAGCTCTATGAACACAATATTTTCAAATTGCTGGAATGAACAATTTTCTGATAGAAGATACCCTGCACTAGTGTAATCTACCAATTCATACTAGGAAGACCACTTGCCATTGTACATCAGCACGACCCTTGTGCATACCATGATGAATTAGTGATTGCCAACAATATATAAATATGGCTACCAATTTCAGAAGGTGGTAACAGCTACTGCAACGAAGATGCTGGATTGTTTTCTTTTTATGTGAATGAATTTTCTCAGAAGCTTGATTGATGACATAAATTTTGAATTATGAAAGAGTGATTAGAGGAGATAATTTTCAATTATGATTTGATTGTTATTGTTGATGCATGATTATAGCTTATGTAACGGATTTCTGATTTTATGGTTTGCATGTTTCCAGGAGATATTATTTCCTCATTATCCACTTTTTATTATTTAATTCCATGATATTTTTATCTATTTTATTTTTCCTTATTTTTTCCCAGTTTTTATAAGGTGGGTTTTTTTTTTTTTTGCAATGAAAAAGGCTAAATTTGCAATTTCTTTTTATGAAAGTGTAAATAATCATTAACTATTAAAAAGAATACCTTTTACATAAAGAATAATTGAAAATCAAATCATACTTGAAAATTATCTCCTCTAATCATAATTGAAAATTATCTCCTCTAATCACTCTTTCATAATTCAAAATTTATGTCATCAATCAAGCTTCTGAGAAAATTTACATAAAAAGAAAACAATCCAGCATCTTCATTGCAGTGGCTGTTACCAGCTTCTGAAATTGGTAGCCATATTTATATATTGTTGGCAATCGCTAATTGATCATGGTATGCACAAGGGTCGTGCTGATGTACAATTGGTAGCCATATCTCTTAAAGCCCTTTTTTTGGTGATTAAGAATGGAGACGTGGTTAGGGTTTGATTTATATATATATATATATATAATATTTAAGGTATAGTAAATGAACTAATATTATAATTATAATTATAATAAAAATAATAACAATGTAATTATAAAAAATGGCGGAGGTGGCTGCGGCGGCGGCGGCAGTGGGATGGTGATTTAAAAATGGAGATTTGTGGTTAGGGTTTGATTTATATATATATATATATAATATGTAAGGTACGTATAGTAAATAAACTAATATTATAATTATAATTATAATAAAAATAATAACAATGTATTTATAAAAAAATAAAAGTAAATCAAAATGGGGTATATTTATAATAGATGAGGGTATATTTATAATTAGTTTTAAACTCAGGTGTAAAAATAAGTGGTACACTTAAAATAAGATGAAATCTCTAATTCTCTCAATAAAAGAAAGGTTCATGTATGTTTTAAGTTGATATTTCAAATATGAATGATCTAATGTTGAATGATTAATTAAATTTGAACTGAATAGGAATAATTTAATGCACGGTTTATAGTAGACCAAAAGTTTTTGTACTTAAGTATAAATTATCATTATTATTATGATGATTATTATAATAAATAAAGTAATTAGGGCAGTTTAGATTTTTCATAAAAATGTCGAGGCGAATAAGGAAATAAAAAAATTTACTTGATCAGGACTTCTGTGTGTGTCTATATAAATATAGTGATAGTGATGATAGTGATAGTGACGATTATCATCATCAATGATACGAAAAATCTCTCTCGACATGATATTACGTTATCTCTGAAACTTGTACCCTCACACTAATAATACCATTTTACGATTAGTCTTTGACCATCTTGTTAAAACCAGTTGGGATCAAGTGAAATTTAGCAAAATTTTCTATAGTATTCGACTGCCAAAATTTGAGGTGACCTAATTTAAATCCAGAGTTAAAATTAGAGTGGTGTTGATTGCTCCCCGTGTTAGCGGAAATGTATAAATGATAGTAATAGAAATTAGTCTTGTTTCCACTATTTATAAGTTAACCTGTTCAGTAGAAACAAATGGCGAATGAGATAATTAAATTAGGGTTTCAGTATAAATTATTTAAACCACATTGAGAAACAAAAGAAAATTTAGATTGGGTAAAATTATTTCATGTCTTGATATGATACATGGTTACAGCATTTCCCAATGGTAACTAGAACTCGAAAATAAAGCTACAACACAAACACATAACATAAGAAAACACGACTCTTCTTGATTGAACCGTTAAGAGATCATAGCAACTCCGGGGGCACATATTGCATATAAATCAAGGGCGATTCCACAAGCGTGTGATGGAGTTGTGGATCATAGGATCGTCCCTTACTACTTTGAGACCCACAGAATTTGAAGTGGTTTTTGCAGTTTTAGGGCAGCAGTCGACGATATTCCCTTGGCAGCAAGGAATAAAAGGTGCTGGAGGTAGAGCTTCAACTGTGCACATAATGAGCAGAAATATGCACAAACACACACTTGCTTCTTTGGCCATGGAAAAGATTTGTTAACTATAAGCTCTTTCTATAATAGGTTTGGTTACAAATAGGGACGTGGAGCCAGCCATCAGTATCGGGGTGTGCCGAAAATGTAGATTAATTCTAATATGCATAATATATTTTTTTTTTTGTAAATATTTATATGGCCAAAATATGTTGAGCAATTCTAGGGGGACATGAACAGGAATATTATTAGGTGACATTCTCATATAGCACATATTTATTGGGTGATGATTACATAGCTACTTTTTCATCATTCAATACAAGTATGCCATAAGAATGTCCCCTATGTCCCCTTAGAATTTCTCAAATATGTTTTTTTGGCCAAAATGGGGTGTGCCTTAGCATAGCTTGGCACCTCCTTATCTCCGCCCCTGGACTTACAAGTTGGATAGAATTAGATGGAAAACCGGGGGATGATGTATATAGATGATCGAGTGGATCGAAGAAGACTTGGATCGACCTGGACATAGTTGTCATTTACAAATTTGAGTTCGGCCTCCAATTTGGGCCCATGTACACGTACTTTACGAGAGGTGAACGATTCTCGCTGGATTTTGACTTTATCATTTAGACCTGAGACAACCATCTCCGTCTCAAATATATAGTCTATTTTTCTTTTTGTATTTTTTTTTTTGTAGTTGTTATGGTCCTCTTCTTTTATTAAAAAGTCTAATGTATGTTATTTTACAAAAAGAATTTTATTTTGCCCACACATGCATTGTTATTATATATGCGTGTAACACATGGCACACATCTAGGCTATAAGTGTAGGGTGCTTATAACTTAGATGTTTGACATATATACACACATACATAATAACATGCATGCGTGTAGACAAAATAAAATTCTTGTATTTTACTAATCTGCTCCTATTTATTAGTTATAAGTATCAATTTTGGATTATAATTATTAAATAGGAACAAATTAGGAACGGATCACAAAATGTGTTTTTTCAATACATTTCTCAATCTTTGTGAAAAAACAAAGTTCACTATATATATATTTGAGATGAAGGGAGTATTATATTTAATAATTTCGTTGTAATTATTTTCGTTTGGTATGTTTTCTTTGATGTGATCCATGGTTTTTGCAGTTGTATTTATAGTAGCTTAGGGCAGATTTTCTTCAATGAAACTGTGAATTGATCTCCAATTCTTTGACATATTCTAGCTAGTTTTGTTATTTCAAGATTTTTGCTTGAATTCTTTTATGCTACATCCAAATTTTAATAGATTTGATTATATCTTGGATAATTTCATTTCTTTATTTTTCTACTTTTCTTGGAAGTGCTTAGCGAAAAAGTCGTCCTAAGTCATTTTTCTGTGGGAAGCTCTTCTTCTGAGCAATGAAAAATTATCCAAACTTGTATAGAAAGAAGAAATATATAAAAAAAAATGATGCAAATTAATTAAAAGAAATAAAATGAAATGATATTTTTACCCCCCCCCCCCGGCCCCAAAAATAACAACAATTTCCTCTGCTAGGAAGATCACAAATGAAGGCCGGCACGGGGCAAAATCAGGTGTAAAATAATAGAAAATAAATGTCCAAATCAAGACTACAGATAATAACAAATTAATCATATTCATACATAATTATTATCAATTATTTTAAATATCAGACAATCGATATATTGCATTAATTATTCCTATATATATCACTGTTATCTTTCGTTCTAACTGCCGTGTCGTGCACGTTACTAACATATGAATACTGTGACCAATCATGTTTTCTTACTAGCCGACTAACATGTACCAATAAGGACGGACATATCTGACAATAAAAAAAAGTTGTAGGTTTTTATTCATCAGCTCATTTTCTCTGTGAATTGCTCAAAAAGATCTTGGGAGGTGCGGTATAATTATTGTGGTGATTTAATCTTTCAAATAACAAATACTTACAAGAATTAGTTGAATGTATTACAAGAAATCAAATGAACCAAAAATTGAATCTCTAAAAAACTCCCTTTCTTCTCTTCAATGACCAAAGTGATGGAACAAGAAATCAGGGCTCAGATTTAATATCACAAGCGCACAACCAATGGCAACAACACATAAATTAATCACCAGATCAATCAAGTTATGATCTCCCTCTACACGTCTAACAGGATTATGCCGTCAGACACCTATATGGCGAGTGATAACTATACATAAATGTAGGTAGAACTCACATGTGAGTGAAAACCCACGTGTAGGTTTCAAATGATCTTCCGCTACATAAGCGTTTAACAGCATAACTCCCACTAGACTTCATGTGAGAGATCATTTTCGAATGATTGCAATTTTTCTATAAAGACAAAACAAGTTTTGTAGACAAAATCCGCAATGGTTCCATAGAAAATGGTTATTTATCGATTTATATAGTGGACTTTAATTGATAAGTAAACAAAGTTAATAATCATGTAACCTATATATTCTAAATCGTCAAACGCGTACATTCTTTACTGGATTTATAAGTTGCACGCATGTTAATGAAAATGTGACGTGAAACGGGAACACTACCCGACGTCCTTTCTAAAAATGTCAGACACAAAACTACGTAGAAACGTTATATAAATACTATAAATTCAATTTTATAAACTCAATACCTTTAACTTGCAGGACACTATTTATTAAGTAACCAAAATATCAAAATATTCAACTTAATCTAGCATTTTTTTTTTAAATATGGAAATCGTTTCTATCTCATAACAATTACTCGTAATTCACGAATAATAATCACAAGAGAGGAAGATTCTTTAAGTTTTATTTATTTATTTTTTGGTTTAATTGCAATCAAAGATGACATATTAAATTTTTACATCTATCTTAACTAGTTTTTAATGTAACTTGTAGGTAATTATTTCAGACAACCTTTTATAAAATAGGGTAAATTCATTGTCTTATCCTTCCCTAATTATACAATACACGGGGTAAGACAAATTTACCCTTATTTTATAAAAGATTACTTGAATAATATAGAAAACTTTTTTAGAAAGCGTTTTTAATTTACAATTTTCAAAATGTCTCCAGAGAGTTTCAGTTTACGAAACGTTTCCAACATGGAACACTTGTTTTTTAGAGTTTCCATACTTCATAGGATATACATGTACACAGTGCAGATTATTATGTATTGAATTCTTGTTGAATTAACGTATAATCACATGATTTTTATACATGGAAGCTAAAAGACATCTACTTGTTTCCATGTTGTCCTTGTTCCATTGGTTGTTCTTATATACTCTTTACGTCCCATAAAGATAGTTCATAGTTATTTTCACATAGATTGAGAAACGATAATTAATATAGTTGAAATATTAAATTTTACTTTATTTTTCTACATATACCTTTATATTTCATTAATTATTTAAAATATTTTTCAATGCATAGGTAATTGAATAACAATAATTAATTAGAAGCACATATGGAAATGACACATTAAATACATGATCAATATAGTAAGTGGACTATCTTTTTGGAAGGATGAAAGTAGAATAATGGACTATATCTTTTTAGGATTAAATAAAATTTGAAAATTTCCCTGATTCTTGTTTTTGGAGGTTTATAGTGTCAGGAAATTAAGAAATCAGTGACATACAAACAATGGGCAGTAGAATTAACAAGTCTTTAAAGTAGCATTACATTTATTGACATACACGTTCATTTTACTAATTACTCAAATTAATAGAACATTGTGACGCATAAAACAGAACACAAAAACAAACACGATTTCTCCAAAACACAAGTATTACAACACAAATACGACCTCCCTTTAGTACTATCTACCCCTAACTTTTCGTATTTTTGTGTTTTTCGTCCTTAACCTTTAGAAACTGATATTTTTCCCTCAATTCTCACATTTTTTACGCTATCTACCCTGTTTAACTGAAAATTATTATAATACCCTCTACTTGCTAACTAAAAAATTTAGTAGATTGAAAATAAATAAAAACACAATAATAACATGATTTGGTTCCTTTTTTTTAAAAAAAAAAACTCGAATCAAATAAAAATCAAAGCAAAAAAAAAATAATAATAAAATCAATATCGATAAAAATTTTCGCATCCATATAAGTGCTCTTATGACACATATATGCCCTACATGGTTGTATATATGTATGTCACGTGACTGCATGTATCCACTTTATGTGTATACATGCAATTACATAAGACATAAAAGAATTCAACTGAGTTTTAGAATATTATTGTTAATATAAATAAGCTTGTTTGTTTATGTTTATTTACTTATTATTTATTGCTTTTTATTTTAATTAAAGTTGGAGAGTATTATACAAAAAATGATATCCTGAAAGATGTATCGCGAGATTATCCCACCATACACACGTGGCGTGAGATTATTAAAAAAGCCTACACACTGTGTGCCCCCATATGTAGGAGTCCATACAATTGTCCTAATAATCTTCCGCCATGTGTGATACATATTGCGGGAGACCATCACTGGGTATTATAGTTAATTTTAGTCCAAAAAGATAGATAGAGCCAAAAAGATTAGAATTGAGGGTAAAAACATCAATTTCTAAAGGTTGGGAACAAAAAAGTAGAAATATAAAAGGTTAGAGGTAGATAATGCTAATTAGTAGCAAAATTTTTATTTTATTGATCATATATATGGTATTTTGGTTCTACATAAGATAGTATTTACATTTTTTTAATAAGTTTGAAATACTCATAAATTGTATTGGTCTTAGATCTCCAATCGCTTGCATAACTTGAAAGTCTGTGGTATATATATCATTGCATGTCTAACAAAATGACCATGGTTTTATTAGATGGTGTGTGGTGTCTCTATACCTTATGTATGCATTGTGTTCCTGTAAAAAAAATTTAAAGCACACGTGATGTGCATCTGTACACCTCACATGAGTGAGAAGTTTTTTAACAAAACTTTGAGGAAGTTTTTGAAAAAGTTTTTGAAAATTTTCCTATTTAATAATAAATCCTACAATATTCATTGCTAAATCAATACTGCATCTAAAAGTGAACATCTTCGAGAAACATTTTTAGACCATTCTACCCTTCCTAAAATTTTATAATATCTATTCTGCTATTCACTCGATGTAAATGTATTTTCTAATACATTTTTCCTAACATATTAATTAACAAAGTAGTTATCATCCATTTTCTTGGATAAACAGCCGTCACTAAAGATAAAGAGACTCAATTCTTTGTCTCTTCACGTTAAAATACCCTAACCGCATGTTTATTTCTTTTCATTATAGAGTTACATGGATCCATCATCTCTTTAAACTCAAAATTTTCACTCTATTTCTCTCAGTTTTAAGTGCTCAAGATATCTTCCCAGTTTTAAGAGATCAACATATTTTCAAAAAGTAATAAGTTATTCTTGAAGATTATAATCTGTTCATTTTTTTTTTGGTCCGGTTTTATTATCTTCTTTCATCTATGCGTTCAAGTGAAACGTCTTTTAGGTAACATAAGTGTGGAAATTATGGCTTGCTTTCAAAATAATGCCAATTTGTCTTCCAGTCAGCTAATTTTTCACTAAGGATGGCACCATGCAAATTTTGTGCTTACAAGAAGAGTTCAAGAATTATCATTGCATATAAAGGTAGTCGATCTATGACATTATTTTTTTCCCTTTGAAGGTTAATAATTTGAAAGAGCTCATTTATTGGTTGAACTTAATCATTTTAAGGTACATTTCATGTTATTCTCTCGATATAATTTACGTTTTTATTGGCATTATTTTGCTAATATTGCCTTTTTAAGCCTAAAATGCTGTAATCAAAAGTGAAATATTTGTTTTTGTTTAGTTCTTTAGCAAACTACACCGAGATATATACTTGTTACCTTCGTAGTGGTTGAGTGGTAGGCTTTTTACTCAGAAGCTATTTCAATATTTTGGAAATATATAAATATGTCTTTTGCTTTTTGCACTTAATATCCCTGTGGATTTTTGTTGATAGCATAAACAAGGGTGTCGTTTTTTTTTTCCAAGTGGAAGTTTTGTTAATTAGATTTGACGACAATTTTATTTAGATTTTGAAGTATTGTGTAACTCTCAAGTGTGAATTCTTATTTTTCTTTTTGAAAATCCCAGAGGTATATGGACAAATATACTATTGTCTTTCTATGTTAAGCACCACTTTATTATTCTAACATAATAGTATCTCCGTCCCAAAAAAAATAGTCATATTTCTCTTTTCACATAGATTAAGAAAAGATCATTTAATAGTATTGGAAAAGGGAATTTTAACATCATTTCTCTATTATACCCTTTCATTTGTTAATTATTCCACTTTATCTACTTCTATTTCATGATAAATATGCACATTAAATAAGGACATATGAGAGAATTAATATTTCAACTACTTTTTAAAAAGAAAACTGGACTATATTTTGGGACGGACGAAAAAGGAAAATTAGACCTTCTTTTTGGGACTGAGGTAGTATGTTTTATGGTAGATACATTTACAATGAACTTCGTTATTTCACAATGGCAGAGTCAGGCATTATTGGAGACGTGGGCTGGAAGGGTGAGCCATACAGTATACGCGACTAAATTACCCTTTTTATAAATATATATATATATATATTTAACAAACTAATTTTTTTCCATTTCTTTCTTTTTTTTTGGGTGTTGATGGGCCCCCCCATACCTACCCGATTGTTATTTCATGTGTTGGTTAAAGACAAATTTTGTTTTTAGACCGTTAGAGACAAATATGAATATCGAAAAAGTTTGGAAAAGACTAAAGAATGACTTTTAAAAAATGGAGATGCCTCATGCATACCTAGCATAGCGGCATATATATTATTTGTGTAAAACGTTTCTATTCATTTGATTAAAATTTGTAACATTGTAGTGCACATATAAATGATTTGTGCATATTGAAAAAGCTTTAATAATTTTTTAAACTTTTCATATTGTGCAATTCATCAATGTAGTTGCCATGTATGAGATTGTTAGATTGTGCAACCTAATAAAACTCGGGGTTATGATGGTTTGTCGGATTATGATTAAATTCATAGGCGAGAGCCGATGAATGGATTGGTAAAAATAATAAAGTGTCAAATGTGTCACCCCAAGTCGTGTCGCACCAAGTGTTGTTTAAGTGGCTGTATTGAAGTAACGTGTTTAACACAGTTTCTTTAAAACCCACCCAAACATACCCCATTCTCTTTGATATGGCAACTAAAGAAATGAAGTATTTTTACCTATTGGGGCGCTGCAGTTTTGTTTAAAATTTCGAAGGATTTTTCAATTGATATTTGTCTTGTTTGACTTGGCTGCCTTTTTCATTAAAAGGGTGATTTGCCTCTTTTGCATGGGAACCACCTAGAGCCAAAAACCGAACACTGCTTGGAGTTTCTTTGTGAAGAAACCGTGCTACTGCCTTTGTTCTTTTTGCTATTTTTCTTGGTGAAAAATTGTGCCTTTTGTGTAGGTTGTTTGTGTTGCCATTGGACGGATTGTAGGGTTTGAGTTTGGGTTGTTTCTTGGTCGACTTGTGAACTTGGTTGGAGACTGATTGACACTAGAAACCTGAGCCCTATTTGATTAAAAGTCGATTCCACTTCTGGACGGCTAATTGCAGAACAAGATTCTACCTTTTTATTGCTTTGTTTGTTCTTCTTTATTTTGACCAAAGATTATTGTAACTAATTTCATATTGTAACTTCTTGGGAGGTGTAACATCCAATAATTGGTATCAGAGCCTTGTGCTCAATCCAGAAGCAAGGAGTGGACAAAAGTTGGCTGGAAAAAGAAGGAAGACAACCAGAGCTTGTGAAACCTGAACCTGCAACTCCATATTTGACCCACTTCCAGCCGGAATCTCCGCAATCTGAGCCCACCGTAGGAAAGAACATATCGAGGGCTTTCCAGCGAGAAGGCACGTGAAACAGGTGGAGGTCTGGCGGCGGCGCGTATATTAGACGCGGCAGCAAACTGCAGCAGCTTCAGCCTGCGCATGACGACGCGTGATCAGTCTTTTGGCGGAGCGGCTGGTGGCGTTGGACTCCTCTCGACATGAGGATTCTGCAGATACGAACATATTAATTTTTGGAGCCTCTTGCAGAAAGTTACAGTTGGACAGAACTAAGGGCTCGGTGGTTGACTGCTCGGTGCACATTTTTTCAGCCTTGGTGGTTGAATCGCCTTACTTACGGACCCCTATTGTAGTGGTTCGCTCGGTATTGTTGCCTCTTCCTTTTTTTTTTAAATACACTAGCATTTATTTTATTATTTTGCACTAGAAATCACCGACGGGTGCGATATAGGTTGGGATTGTCATTGCTTGACAATCATTGCTTGTGTTAGAGCAAGGAATATTTGCTAATTGTGGCGTTTTGATTACTTAGTGTGATTATTGTACTTTATTTTAAGTTGTTAGTGTATTGTTGCTATTATTATCATGTCATTAGGAAATTCGGATCCGTTCTATTTAATTCCTTTGACTTGAGATCGCGAGTCTCACGGAATCCTGGGGTTATATAACGGTGTATAACTGTGACTTTAGGAATTTCTTGTTATCTTTGTGATTTGTGCATATTTTTTTTGTGGTCTTGTTTTTGGGTTTTTTCAAAAATGGTATCAAATTATTTACTTGCTCCATTTGATGGAAATGATGATTTTTCAATTTGACAACAAAAAATGAAAGGACTTTTAATCCAACAAAAAGTTTATAAAGCCATAGATTATTCTTTTGCTTCTACAACTTCTGAAATTGATAGAAAAGAATTTGATCAACTAGCATACTCTTATATTATTTTACACATTTCGGATTCTGTTTTAAGAAAAATTGGAAAATACGATTCTACTAAAGCCCTCTATGACGATTTGGAAAAACTGTATTTGACAAAAAAACACGTCAAATAAATTTTTTCTGCTTGAAAGGTTTTTTAGTTTTAAATTTAATCTCTTGAAAGACTTGAACGACAATCTTGATGTGTTCAATAAACTTGTGCGTAATATTGCTAAATACAGTGATTCGAATCCGAGTATGCATGATGAATATAAAGTTGTTGTCTTATTGAATGCTATCTTCCCGAATTCTTGTCGTCAGGTCAAAAATGCGATTAATTATGAGAGAAACTTTAACATCAGAGATTGTTTTGGCCACTATATAGTTATTTAAATATGTGATAATAGCGTTGCAAAATCACGTGCAACACATATGTCGCATACTAGTTATTATAAGAATATAATAATTGGTTATCAACGTGCTCGACGTGAATGCTAATATGCGACCAATGAAAACCGACAGCAGATCGAAGTTTCAACTGAGGAAAAATAAGAATGGTAAATTTTAGGTAAGTGCAATACAACGTAGACGAATCTATATTTAATTTCTAATATTTACCTAGTTATTAATTAATGGAGTTGAAATAATTTCTTGACATGAATGTTTACGTTTTTGTGAACACAGCTTCTTTAATTCATTATTACTCTACCTGCCCATAAAAATAGTCAATAGTTTTCTTTTTATTTGTCCCAAATTATTGTCCACTTTTATTAATATTAGTTTTTTTAATTTTCTTATGTGTTCATATTTAATGTGCATTTATATTAATAAATAAGAACTAATAAAGTTGAATAACAATGAAATGAAGGAACAGATTAAGAAAAATGTTTATAAATTGGGTTAATTTCACAAATCGTCCGCAGCCTTTGAGTTAAGTATCGGCTAGATTTTCAACTTTTTTTTCGACCTACTAGGTTTCCAGCATTTCATAAATTCTCAGAAAAGGTCTTTCTTGTCACTACTCCCTTAACTTTCCATAACCATGGCCATTATACCTCTTAACATTTTAATTTTAAAAAAAAATATTTAAAAATAATTTTAAAAAAAAAAGAAAAGAAATCACTCAACCCACCCTACCTCCTTTTGACAGCAACCCTTTTTGGTGCCAAAACGGCAGCCTTGGCACGACAATTTTTTTGTTGGTGAAGGGGGATCCGGTCTTGGCCGCCGGAAATGGCAACATTCCAACGGCCACTCTTGGGTGGGAGTGGATTGGGTCTCTTCCGATCTATTTTTTATTATTTTTAAACTTTTTTTTAAATTAAAAAGTTAAAGAGTATAACACTTATTTTTTATGAAAAGTTAACGAGATAATAACCAAAAATACATTTTCTGTGAATTTATAAAAGGTTGAGGATCCAAGAGGTTCAAAAAAAGTTGAGAACCCAGTCGACACTTAACTCAAAAGTTGGGAACGATTTGTGAAATTAACCCTTATAAATTCCACTTTTTCAAGAACATTAATTAGACTTTCTTAAACTATGTGAAAAATGATATAAGACTACTTTTATAGGACAAAAATAGTATTATTATAATCATTGCATTAATCAACATTTTTATTCATGAACATAGGTAATATATCCGGATGAATGTAACTTTTTAACAAATAAGAACATCCACATTAGCGTTGTTAAATTTAACTATTCATATAAATAAAAAGTACATTTTAAATTATTGTTAAATGTCACATACAAGTTAAATTTAACAATTATTAAAATATCACATTGATGTGTTAAATAAAATCACTAAAATCTACTCATATAAAGTGGACTTCATTGTTTTCAAAAGTTATTGATCAAACTTTATTGAATAAATAAAAAAGAATTTTCAAAAATATTAAATTCTAGTAAAGTATTAAAACTGTTGTTAAAGTTAACAACCAACCAAAAAAGATTCTTTTAACAATTTCCTTAACACTACATTTGTAGCTAGTTTTTTGAGTTGTTAACTAATAATTTCACTAACAACTTAATTTAACACTATCAATGTAGATACTCTAACATATAATTTGATGTTATTATTAAGGGTAATTTGCGCAAATGGAACCTATCGTTTGCTAGGATTGCGGAAACGGACCCTATCGTTTCTAACTTGGCGATTTCAACCCTAACGTATGATAATCCTTGCAAAAAGGACCTTATTAACTAAATTTATCAATTTTTTTATTAAAATGATCCTTTTAACCTTATTTTCTTTTTTCTAAAATATAATTCTTTTTAAAAGTATTTTACCTTTAATTTCAAGTAAAATATAAAGACAAAAATTTATATTTTGATGTACCTATATTCAACTGCTATCATAATTTTACCTACCCATGACCTTTTATTTTTCAGTTAATTGAAATATTTTTTGGAATCTCCTGTGAAAGCTCCGACATCTTCACCCCAGCGTGTGATGACCAATATAAATATCAACATGATACATTAATATGATACATTAATTAATTACTCCCCGCCCCACAAAGATAGACGGTTAGTTAATTTCACACGAATTAAGAAATGACTATTAATATGATTGGGACAATTAATTTTACATATATTTTTTATTTATAACCTTCTTTATCATTAATATTAAACTGCATTGGTAATTGCTGCAGATGATTAATTAAAGATAAAACATAGAAACAAAAAAAAATTAAATTTATGCTCAATTTAGTGAACATGGACGAAAATGAAATGCTGAAATATCTTTGTGAGACGGATAAAAGTAAAATATAACCTTTTGTCTTTACATTTTACTTCAAATTAAAGTAAAATACTTTTAAAAAGAATTATATTTTTAAAAAAAGAAAATAAGATTAAAAGAGTCATTTTAACAAAAAAATTGATAAATTTAGATAATAAGGTCCATTTTGCAAGGATTAGCAGCATACGTTAGGGTTGAAATCGCCAAGTTAGAAATAATAGGGTCCATTTCCTCAATACTAGCAAACAATAGGGTCCATTGGCGCAAATTACCCATTTTTGTTCACTACGATACCAAAAACATTGCTTTCTACGATTTAACAGCAACCTGCAAAAGCATTTGTTGTCTATTTCTCGCTAAGCCTTCTTGACAATACTGGGACCCCAAAAGACAAACGCGCACCGCAAGAAACGGGAGGCTGAAAGTATTAACACAGGTTAGATGGTTTCTAACTTGTAGCTCGCCGGGAGAGGATAGCAGCGTTAACATGACTGTTCCTCTTGTCCCCTGCCTACAAAAACACACGATCAATAATGCACACAGAAACCTTCCTCGCCTCAGTCAGATATTCTAATCTCGACCCCCAGGATGTCCTTCACTTGTTCGTATGTCACGAAAGCAATAGCTATTGATGGAACAACCTGAACAGAAATTGTAAATGTCAGTAACGCAAGCGCACAGGATCAAGTACCTTCAAACTTGGTAAACACAGAACTCATGTTTCCCCAAGAAAAAGATCGGATTAATTAACCAGATATGTATTAGTAACATTTGAGCTAATCCACCTAAAAATACATGCCATAAATCCCACTCTGGAAACAGCAGAATTGTATAGTTATGAAACTAACCTTCACTGAGTTGGGGACCAAACCCTTGTACAATGCTCTGACTCCCTCGCGCCTAATAGTCTTCCTGAATGCATCAATCATGCCGGTATATTCAAGGGAGGCCTTCCCTCTCCCATCACCAGTGACAACAGAAGAAGCATTACTCCATCCCACCATCTGCATTCTTCTACGAATGACGTCAAGTGGATATGCAACAGTTTGTCCCACAGTACCTGCTGCAGCCCCACATGCAAGCCTTGTTACCACGCCCAATTCATTACCTTCAGCAAGCCCAAATGTTTTAGATTTAATCAACCAATCTTTTAGAGATTCATAGACAGCAAAGTTGAGACCCACATATGGAACCTGCAAACAAGTAGGAAGAACATTACTATCTCAACAAGATTAGACAATGTAGATCAGATTCTACAGAGAGAGTTCAAGTGGTTCTGCAGGCATGATAAATGGTTTCCCATTCACAAGTTGTACATTGTTTAGGAGGAAGAGTTGAATGCAAAGTAGACAGGTTATAGAAGCCATAACAAAAATCTTTCTCAGGTTGGTCCAGATATAGGTCAGATCAAATAGGCCAAAGCTAGAAAAAATGCTTTTGGCATTATTAGCAAACAATAGATTTGACTAGACGTACATATCACTAATAGTCTTAACAAAATTATTTCATACATAGAGTGCTGATGTCCTCAAATAATAGTGGAAAATTAAATTTAAGAGAAGAGAGTTAAGTTGTAGACAAATTAAAAGATACAAGGTACTTCAAATTTTACTATAAAGAAACTTCACAAATTTCGCTCTGGTATTGTAATCAGCCATGTAATGGGAGAAATGTCAGCTTGGCATGTGATATCATGTGTCTTGCACTGATGATATTCCTTGTACATCGCAGTTGACATTGGTTAAACAAAAAGTTCAAAACTAAATAACCATCGGTGGCAGATAAAATTTCATAACGTCAATCAAATAATTGATTTAAACTCTCATCATTGCTAACTGATAATAACACAAAGATTAGTCACTCAAGCACAATCAAGCTCGCCCTTCCTAGTCTTTTTGGGAATACCTGTAGGCCATATGCTAGGGGCTAAGCAACACAGACATGGACACGAGTGTTGGACATGCCAACAAGCAATTTTCCAAAAAATATGGGACAGAGTATGCTCAGAACACACCAATAAAATAACTAATCTTCATATTTTTATTTTTCTAATTTATATAATACTCCTTGCATAAAAGTACCCCAGAAAATAGAGGCACAATTTTCAGAAATAACTAGAATCATACAGGCATGATTTTTTATTTTTTGAAGTTAAGGTTTCAGCTTTGGCTGTTGCTTTTAATCTGTGATGTCATTAACCCTTTCCACCATCCACCATGCTGTGCCATGGTCACTCCAGCCAAGCACTGTCCTCTTTAACCCCTCACTGACTCGATCATCAACCACCGTGAGCCTGATTGAGAAGAATGAATAACCAGTTTTTTTTTTTTTTTTTAATATGTATCCTTTTCATTTGTTTAAAAATACATTTGGCTCAGTGCCAATGACAGATCGCAATGTCCAAAACCGTTGACACTTCAAAAAAAAAAATGCAAGAAAAATTGGTCACGCGATTGGGCATATTTGGCAGGTATCAAGGATGTGTCAAACCATATTGGTTACCAAAATTGGAGGCATGTCCATGCTTCTTAGGCTATTCATAGTAGTGTCATCTAAGTTGACTGCAGCAAAAATGTTGTAAGACATTTCATGGCAGTTGATGGTATCAGTTCCTCAATACATATGATGGTTTTGAACTTACGACTCCAATGACAGAAGGAAGCCAACCCTTGTACAGAGCACGAAAGCCTTCCTCACGAAGCACAGTAGACAAGGCATGAAACATTCCTTTATACTGATAGGGGGACTTATCTGTCTGCAATAAGGGGAAAACAAAAAAAGAAAAGAAAAAGAATGATTATTTATGATCTAGAATACAGAAAAGCCAACACAATTGCCAAAAAGACGATATTCAAGATCACCCTGAATACCTGCACAGTTAGTCTGCCTCGAACCATGTCCATCGGGTATGTTGCAGACATGGCAATTATTCCGGCACAAGCCCCAGCTCCCAGACGTAATAAAGGAGTCAGCTGAGCATCCTCTGCGGAAGAAAATGAACATTATAAAGATATTCACATGGCATATATCTCATCTCTCTAGTTAATTCATATACTTAAATGTTGATTACGTCTTGGCGATGCAGTATCCTAAGCTTCTAGATTAGATAATAAATGGCTACAGGCACGGTACTTCTCACTAGAACTGGCGAGAGCTAACCAACCAGTACAGAGAAGAAAATAACTTCATTAAACTGGTCCTTCATAATGATGATAAATATATTTACTTTGTGTCAACCTAGAAGATGAATTTGGTATCACAATTATTACTAGACTCAAGTAAATATTACAACTCTAGATTCAACAAAATTCTCAAGAATTATCATTTTCTCTATGGAACAGTTTCGATTACTTGATAACCCAGACCTCATCATTAATTCCGTATCTTAATATAAGCTGGAATATAAGACAAAAAAAAAACTCCAGATCTGACCAGAAAAGATGTTGCACTAGCACAAATACGAAAATGAAAACAGAATTGGCAGGGAAATGTTCAAACTTCTTAAAAATATGAATCATTCATTCAACAGATGAAGCAGCAGTTAAAGCTATAGAATGAGTGAAGAATAACAAAGTCATACCATTGCCTGTTTGTTGCTGATAGAGATATAATATACCCCTGTTGCAATGTAAAGTAAACAGTTCATTAGGAAAAAGATAGCACAAAGAAAAATGATGTATACTTGTGCTTAATACATATCAAAAGTTCTTGGTCAGTCTAATTAGTAATTAATCTATTCAAATGCACTATGGTGTTACCATCATTGCAAACCAAACTAGATAACCTAAACATCATAGAATGCAACCTTTAAAGATGTTCCGTGAGGAGTTATATTTTTATGCCAATGCCATAGAAGATTACAAGGAAATGACAACTTAAAGGAATATTCTAACAAACGAATACAATCTTAATTGGGAAAAAACAAAATTGAAATAAATTTTCAGCTTTATAAGGCCATACTTGGAGGCTTGCTCATAGCTGAAGAACTTTACAGCAGAATTTGGAACAATTCGAGCACAATTAGTGCCATTTCCTTTAAACAGTCCTCTAAAGCCCTCGGTTCTCCAAATATATTTAAGGCCTTGAAGGGTACCGCTGTACTTAATGTTATGTGGATTTTGAACCTGACAATGGGAAAGAGCGTCACAGAGAAACTTTAAGAAAAGGAATCTGGAACACAGATGGTTTTTGTCTAAAATAAGACATAGGAACAAATGATGTTCTTGTTGTTGTGAATAAGGTGAACTGCTTCAGAAAAGCAAAATGAACCAAAATGAGGGGCAAAAAAACAAAAAAAGACGTCTGACCAAAGCAGTACACTCTATTAATTAAGATAATAGTAGAAAGTCTTCATTTGCTTTCATGTCTTATCTTTTACATTAAAAGTAACTAACTCAGATAGAGCAAGAAAGATGTTAGTTAACTTTTAGCTTTTACATAACACAGAAAAAACAGAACCAAAAGTCGCAACAAGGGGATTAAATAAATTAGTCAGTTAACCTGTAGCAATATTTTTAGTCGTTCCAATGGAGCTACAGAAGTACGTGACCTGCAACAGACATTTAGCCAATTAGTCCACCAAAACTATATATCATGAATCAAAAGGCAAAGCGCACAGAGTTAAAATTACAGGCCAAACAGTACGTTACAAACTCAATACACTTATCACAATCTTCAAAGTGTCTTCCATATTTGACACCCAAACCAAAAAAAAAAGGAACAGTTGTACGGTAGAGATACATATGTATGCTCCATCCATGGAACTAAAATTGAGGCATATTATTAACCATGATAAGTTTCATGCATTCAGTGGGTCCAAAATTAACCACAAATACATTTTTCTCTCCCTTCTCTATAAATTAATAGTTTTTCCATTTACATAACTGTTTGTAGCAGTTTCACGGGTCAAATGATTAGAGATAACAAAAAATCCTATCGATTTCTCATTTATCCTAAATTAGCAATCCAATCTTTAACCAGACATATATGCATGCATACATACACAAATTCATGTGTACCGAATATACATGCGCAATAAGAAATCTGACACCAGAAGCATTAGCTTTCACTTCCATGATCATTCAAATCCATTGCGTTTTCTACCAATCGTCATCGATAAATGGGGGGCGAGAGAGAGAGAGAGAGAGAGAAATAACAAACCATATTACTCTTTCCCCCACATACAGACACAAATTCGATAAAAAAAGAAACTTACACTCCTCCGGCTACTCCCCCAGCAACGAGAGACTTGCAGATACTATAGACTTGGTACTTGGTCGGCTTGATTTCTTCTTTGGCAAGCTTCGCCTCCTCAGCAAGGTTAACAATCTTCGACACCGCCGATTCGCTCGTCTTCACATCCTCCGATGCCATTAAAAAATTCCCCAAAAAATTGGAAAAAAATTCAAATATTAGTTCCTTGCCAAAACCCTAAGGTGACGATCAAATCGGCGCTTGGGACGATTAATCTACGGCGCTTGCATTAACACTGCCTCGGATAGCTGTGGCTCTAGATGGCAGCGACGGCGGAGACAAAAGGAAAATGTTGCACTCAGTGAAGACTGTTCCAGTGCGTGTTTTTATGATTAACGGCGTCTGTGTGAAACGATTTTCACCCGCTTTGCAGAGCATCTCCAATGGATAGGATTCGCTAGCCTTGATTTTTTTATGCGACGCTCCAACTGGCTGTCTGCTACTGGTACACGTTATGGCGAAGGGAATAAGAAAAATTCTATTTGTACATATAATTTCTTTTGCAAAATGCATTTACAGAGTGAGTGCATAAAATTAAAATAGCTGATTTCCTTTTTGTTAAGTGCTATTTATACACATAAAACATATAATTTTTACACACATTTCTAAATTTACTTATATTTCTTAAAAGTTGTTATTTCAAGAGAGACAAGGTAAATAACATTTAAATAAAAATAGAAGAGTGTGTATTAAAGTTGTACATTTTGTGTACAAAAGTTGTACCACGTGTACGTGTTAAATAATTTTTGTACAAATTTTATGTAGATGTAGTGGAATTGATTGCAAATCCCGCTACAAGCACACGTAACGAGAAATTATTAAAGAAAACTACATAATGTGGGCCCCTGTATGTGAAGGCTTACACAATTGTCCTACTAATATCCCGTCATGTGTGCATATGTGAAATAATCTCGCCATACCTGGTTAGAAATCTTTACTACAGAATTGCTTGTGAACTATTGCTACTTAACATTCAGTTCGATCCTCCTGCCAACGCCTAGCGGCACAACCCCATCAGATAGTGGACAGAAAGTTAAAATCAACTTAGCCTTAACTCGAGATTCTTAGCCGTTGTAAAATCAAGTGACTTCTTTGAAATCGCAAGGGATTTCTTGATTTTTACAACAATAATAATATGGATTTCCATTGTTTCCTTAAAAGGTTGAAAACATATAATCACTTTGCTTTAGAAATCAGGTCATCATAATATTATTATAGGTCATTCTTCTTTATGGTATAATTGTTTTAACAAAGTTGTCAAAATAATTTTAGATTGAATTGATGGAGGAGCCTTATGGTCGAATTATGAAACGTAAAGTTTGTGATAATTTGAGATTGAATTGACTTTTTCTTTCTTTGACCAGTTTGGTCGTTTTAATTAGCCAGTAAACATTAATGAATATATTATCAATTTAGGGGGTTCGAAAAAAGTTTGTGATTTATTTTCTACAGTAATTGATTGACAGTAATCAATCCGATTAAGGTGTATTCAGTATTCACTGACCCAAATTATGATTTCGGGGGTGCTTGGAAATGTTAGGACAACAAATCTGGGTCAGAAAGATCCATCATTTATTCCATTGATTCTCTTTTGTTCTGATCCTGATATACTCCCTCTGAAACGGAAACGGAAACCTAAAAGTATTAACTGACGGCGTTGGAGTTGAAGGGGACCACGGGGCAAACGGGGGCGGACGTTCATTGACGGTTAAAAACGAAGAAAATGAACAGACGTTGATAATGGTTGTTACTGATAGATTCAATGTCATGATTCTGCGAAGTTAGAAAATATTGGAAGAAAGATGATATACAGAAAATGGAGTCTTCTTACTGGGCCAGCGGCGATTCTCGTGGGAATCGTCGGAACCGTGGCCGTCGTCGACCTTCGCTTCATCGAAAATGTACGTTTTTTCCTTCTCTATAATTAAGGTCTAGAAGAATAAGAGGGTTTAATTTCCGTTTCTTTTTCAATTATTGGATAGATCCAACTCCTGGTCAAATTAATTTCTTTAGCTGGGTTGTTTCTCTTCTTATGAGATTTTGCCCCAGAGGTTTAATATTTCTATAAATATTGGTATTTATTATGTTGTTGTGGAAAAAGGTTTGAACCATTTCTTTCTACATGATTTTGTCAAAAGACCGAACAATACCTGTCAATGGGGTGTTTTAAAGTGATATTATCCATGTCCGGAAAGAAAAAATGCTAAAATCTTGTTGATTATAGGGTGTCATGTACCATGCCAACACATTATAAGCATAATAAATTCAGGATGAAAGTAGTTGCAGTCAGATTTGTAACCCCTCAAAGTCCCTAAATTTTGGTTCTCCACTTGAAGCTACTATGTTCTGTTTTTCTATTTCATTTAGACATAGGCCGGGCAAGCTTAGCACCCGGTGAAAATTTTCAAGCTCCTCCAAGAGGTGTCATTATGGCACTTCCTGTCCCAAGTGGGAGCATTTGCCATAACCAGATTGTAGGACCCGGATGGACCGTGGGAGCACAACTTGATGTACTTGATTGCTGTTTTTATCTTTATTCATTTTGTTTCAGGACTTCTTGGGATTTCTCTTGTGTCTGGCCTTGTGGGTACTTCCTTTCCATTTGTGGTTTAACCTACCTTGTGTTGGTCGCTGAGATGAATAATGTCATTTTTGCCTGTTTATATTAGCTGAAGCACAGGGCGTGGTCACTGGATAATTGTATATTTCTGCTGCAGTACTAAGATAAGCTTTTCAGAAACACTAGCATTCTGCTAATGGTTTGGCTTATAAGACATTGATTTATCTAATAATATTCAGTGACTTGTGTGTAAGTTGAAAGCAGCTCTCATTTCAGCATCTGGAGAGGGTAACATTTGAATTGTGGTTTATGACTGTTTCCACCTTTGCCAGTATTCAGCGACCTTAATAGTCGATGAGAATCTGAGAGATGAGAGACTATAGTAAAATAGCTACACATTTCATAGAAGGTTTTGTGATCAGGTGGTAGGCGATTGATTCTTACAGTTTGCTTCATTCCCACTCTACTCGACAAGACAATGGTTACAATCTATTTAAGTTTTACACATGTTTCCTTTCAGAGGTGAACAGCGAACTAACTCAAAAAAGGCATAGTTAAATCTGTTGATATATTATGTATGTTTTCTTCTGTACTTGGCACATCGCTGTTCACAAACTATTTTTACTTAAAAGTATAAATAAACTTTTTTAAGAACGAAATTTGTGTAGAATGGTTGAAATTTGAGAATGAGTGGTTGACATATGTGCGTGTGATTAGTTTGATCAAATTTCTGATTTTAAAATCAGAAATGAGCAATTCTAGGGGGACATAAAAAGGGGGCATTATTAGGTGACATTCTCATGTGGCACACATTCATTGGGTGATGATTACATAGCTACGTTTTCATCATTCAATACAAGTGTGACACATAAGAATGTCACCTAATAATGTCCCATTTTCATGTCCCCTTAGAATTTTTCAAAAAGAATGGGTTTGTGAACATGACCTGGTGATTTAATGGCTCTTTGTGGGGCTTTTGCTTAGCCTAATTTTCAGTTTCATGTTTTATCATGCAGGATCGATTTCGTAAGGCAGAGCCAACTGTTCAAAGACCTGCGCCTTCAACTAAGTAGAACAGATACTGACAAGACATGTAATCTACTGGCTTGTGATTTCCGGGTCTCAGGGGGCACAAATTGCCAAAGACGGTTGAAAATTGGGATCTTTGTTGTTTAAGTGTCTCAGTTCTTCTTTGGGTGCGAAGTACTTTGATGTTTGTCTTCAAATGTCACCGTTGTGTCTAGATCTTTTTCATTCCTTTGAATTCAATTAGATTACTCAATATTATTGTTGTTAAGAAAATCAATTAATCCATCTCCTAAAATAGTCAAATTCTCCTACTAACAACTTGCAATTTGATGATATATATGATAAGACGGAATGATACGGAGTAATGATTTAATGTTAGACGTCTGGCATCATAAATGATAAAGCATAACACCGCCAGATGTCTTGCATCATAAATGATGGTAGACAACAATATACATGTATATTGTGCAATTAAGGGAAAAATAATAATATGGAGAATGTGACAAGTGTAAAATTATTCATGATTTTTACAACTGGCATCTCCTTAACGAAGTGTTTCCTTAAAAAATTGCAATATTTGTGCCGAATATCTCTTTCGCTCCAACAATCCATTTTAAAATTTATACAATTTGTTTTTTGTGTTTTTGTGAAAAAATTTCAACCATTGAGCAGTTCCCACTAAGCTAGATGTCTACGACGTCTTTAAATGTCTGAAAGGGTTGAACGTCAAAGAATCGTGTGTGCTTCAAACTAAAGTCGCAGGTTGTATCCATTGAAGTCGACATTTCCATTTTTGCACCCCTCTCAGAACAAGATAAGGGCCAACAAAAAACAAAAAAAGAACAAAACAAAGATATCTGCAGAGGTTTTAGCAGATGAACCCTAGCGATTATGAACTTCAGGTGAGTCGATTAATCGGTTCCATCCATACATAGAATTATAGATATACATCTCATATAGAACTTTCATACTTTTTCTGTGTAATGTCGGCTTCGTTGTGTTACAGAATTTGGTTTTTCCGTTGATTTTACATAACAACTCAATATTAATATGGAAACCAAATTTTTAATTTCTTCTCATAAAATTTTGCCGTCAGCTGTCTCTTTACCATGTTTCCTGTCATGTAATTCATATTTACTTCGAGAACCCAAATTTTGTTTGAAGAACTCCGTTTCAGTTTCCCCTGAAAAGACTGAATTTTTGGGTCGAAGGTTGGTGTTTGAGCAAAAAAGTGACTCTTTCTGGAGTGTGAGGAGAACCCATTTAGGTGTTCCTTTGATACGTGCGGGTCCTGTGAAGAGGAGGAAAGAGATTCCGTTTGATAATGTGATTCAAAGGGATAAGAAGCTGAGATTGGCATTAAAAATCAGGAAGATTTTAGTTAGCCAGCCGAATAGGATAATGGCTCTGCGTGATTTGGGTAGGTGGCGAAAAACATTGGGGCTAAAGAAAGGGAGGAGGTTCATTGCTTTGTTGAGGAAATTTCCTGCTGTGTTTGAGATTGTGGAAGAAGGTGTGTATTCACTTCGGTTTAAGTTGACCCCAGAGGCCGAGAGGCTATATTTCGAGGAGATGAAGATTAAGAATGTCTTCCGATCTCTTGTTGGTTATTAAGCTAAGGAAATTATTGATGATGTCTGCTGAGAAGCGGATTCTTTTGGAGAAGATTGCCCATCTGAGGACTGACTTCGGGCTTCCATTGGAATTTCGTGACACAATTTGTCAACGTTACCCACAGTATTTCATTGTTGTAGCGACTGAACAGGGACCCGCTTTGGAGTTGACTCATTGGGATCCTGAGCTTGCTGTCTCTGCTGCAGAGCTCCAAGAAGAAGAGAATCGGCAAAGAGAGATGGAAGAAAGAGATCTAATTATTGATCGGCCTCCCAGGTTCATCTAGGGTGAAGCTACCGAAGGGGCTAAACCTATCGAAAGGCGAGATGAGAAGGATTTGCCAATTTAGGGATATGCCTTACATATCGCCTTATTCTGATTTTTCAGATTTGAGATCTGGCACCCCAGAGAAAGAAAAGCATGCCTGCGGTGTTGTTCATGAGATCTTGAGCCTCACTGTTGAGAAGAGAACACTCGTAGATCATTTGACACATTTCCGAGAGGAATTCAGGTTTTCTCAACAGCTTAGAGGGATGTTGATCAGGCATCCAGATATGTTCTATGTTTCTCTGAAGGGGGATAGGGACTCAGTTTTCCTTCGTGAAGCATATCGCGATTCTCAATTGGTAGAAAAGGACAAGTTGTTGCTTATTAAGGAGAAGCTCCGTGCACTTGTTAACGTTCCAAGATTCCCCAGGAGAAATGATTCCAGTGCTGATTCGGAGGACGTAACAGATACAGAAGTGGATGATGAAACCGGTGAAGACGAGGAAGATGACTTGTCCGACATTGATAATTTAGGGAGTGATGGATTTGATGACGACGAGGACGGCAATGATGAAGATTTTGATGATGATTGGAACGAAGAGGAAGGTGAGATGCCCCCAGACTTCAGTGATGACGATGCAACTGTTGAAGATCTTGAATTGAGCAAAGCAGAGAAACAAGTGAATGGCTCAATGACAAGTGATCAGAAAGATCTTACTCCTGTATTTCCAGATGGCCGGCCAAGAGAACGCTGGTGAATGCATCGATATTTTGTTTGTCATTATTCAAGGGGGACTATATTTTGATCCAGTGCTTTCTGGTTTTGCTCTTGGATTTTCATGGGACCATAATTTATGAAGATTCCTCAGAAAATCCATGTTTGCAGATTTTTGTCTGATATAAGATTGAAAACCGTTAGCAGGAACAGAAATGAAACTGGACATGTCTTGGCTTTGTTTATTTGATGTATTTTGATGTATTTCTCATCTATAGACTATAAAAGGATAGTTTTTGAACAGAAATGAAACTGGACATGTCTGAGCTTTGTTTATTTGATGTATTTCTCATCTATAGACTATAAAAGAATAGTTTTTGAACAGAAATGAAGCTGGACGTGTCTGAGCTTTGTTTATTTGATGTATTTCTCATCTATAGACTATAAAAGAATAGTTTTTACTGTTTCTTTCTATAATTGTGTTGGAACGGTTTAAAATCTGTTAGTGTTTGAAAATCTTTTAGTGAGGAAAACTTTTGACAACCTGTCAAAGTGCTGGATCAAATTGACACAGAAAATTTCAGAACTTGACAAGAGTCCATCCCGGTGTTACAGATTACCATAAAAAAGCCTCCGCTGGATATATGCATTTTCATCATCACAGCATCAGCATGTATGAAATTGCAACTCACAGGCAAATGGGCTGGGTTACATATAAAACCCCAGTAATGTATATATGAACATTCGCACCGTGGAAAACGAATATACAGGGCATGTATATGAGTTTATACTAGTAAACAAGACTGGAGCTTACATGAAACAAAGCAAAAATCCGGCATTTTTTTCCCTTTTTTCATGCACCTAACTACAGATATTGTTGCAGAACCTCCATATAGTAGTTGGGGGGGAGGGGGGGGAACCAACCATAAAAGTTCAAGGGGTTTGAGGCCAGACATTAAGGTTTGCTTAAATCTGATAGCATAATCCAACCATTGAAGCAGTGTTCAGAATCGGTTGATGTGTTTGCTGGAACCCTGTGTTGCCCTTCTCTGTGAGACATCAGCCAAAGACTTGAGGTTGCAGTTGATTAAAGCATTCACAAAGTAGCACGTCTCCTCTTTTGTATTTCCTTCTGGCACATCGACCACAAATGATTCAATAACCAAGGTTCCGGGTTTCCCATCATTTATCTCAGGATGAACAGTAATGATTGAAGAGTAATTCTGCAATATTGACAGAATAAAAGCAATGTAAATTGATTGCAAGTGCCAACTACCTGAACCACAGAGATGGTTAAACAAAGAAAATGCAATGAATAGAATTAAATCACTGATTAGAGAGCGTAAATATTGCCTAAATGACACAGGAATACTGTACATGGAATGACAAAGAAATATGTACCTTTAGCCTGTGATCACCACCAACAATTTTGATCCCAAGAATGTGCTCCTTGTCATCAAGCAGTTCAAGCCTCTCGGTGCTGGTTGTGGCAGGAAGTCCCGACTTTACATTAACCTCTCGAACACTACCAATCTTCAGATCTCCCTGAGTGGAGCACCTGCTAATAAAGGGTTTGTACTTCTGCGGTTGATCAAATCCCCTTACCAATGACCAAACCTATAAGAGCTAACAAAAATCAGAACTTGGATTGTTATGGATTATATAGCCCCTAAATCCAAGTTGCAAGAGCAATACTAATTGCAGAAACAATATAAGAAAGCATGCACAAGTTTAGAAATTCAATCTACGGCTCTAAAATGAGAAAGCACTGGAAAAGAATACAACATTCCAAAATTTCCCCTAATAGAATCCTTTTATATAGTAAGATTATTATTAAGATAGTAACCTGGTACAAGTATAAATGCCAATGTTAATTTACTCTTTAACAGAAATGTTTGTAGTTGAGAGCACAAAAAGCTTAAAGCTGGCATTGCTACTCGCTTCCTCAAATCACAGCAATCAAACCGCTAACTTCTAAGCAGATTATCAGTATAACAAAAACAAAGATCTTCTCAAGACTTTCGGTTCCATCATCATATATAAACTTAGGAGAAGCAACAGAGACAACTCAATTAATTTGCTTAAAAAAACAGCAGATATATGACGATCAAACTGCTTTTCGACATCATAATCAAGAATGTCCAAATCAAATCCCCAGAAAACAGCAAATCGTCAAGTTTAAACGAGAAACCAAAGATCTTTACAAAATGATAAAAGCTCCTATAACCAACCATGAAGAGAAAATGATCAATTATTTATTTTCTTTATCCACATTTCATCATCATCATCATCAGGGAAAATGAAAAACTTCAAGAAACCCAAACTCAAGAAAAACCCCCCAAAACCCATATGAAATCCATAATTAAATGTTCTTAACTAACAAATTACAAGAAAATCAGAAGAATAAAGAAATATGTTTTACAATATCCACAGGGGCTTTGATGTGCTTGATAACAGATGAAGAACACTGGTTCTCTTTAGGCTGATGCCTGTGATGCCTACTTATAAACTGTGCCTCCATATTTGTCTTCAAAAAAACTCTGAGAGATTAAAAATCCCAGAACTTGAAAGAAAACCCCAGATTATGTTTCTTGTTTATGGAGAGAAAGAGAGAATATCCAGAGCCGAAAGGGGTGTTGAATCAAGTTGACCTTCACTTGCAAGTTTATCAAGAAGTGTGCGCGCCCAGTAAAGTATACGCACGGACCTATGGATGATCCAAACCCCTTAATCTCCTATTTTATTGGGCCGTTTTTCTCCTTGATTATTGCTGCATTCTTTAATTAGAAATAGTGCTGAAGCTTGAGTAGCTTGATTGGTAACTAAATTTTACTCTCTGTGTCCAAAAAGATATTTTTATATTTCATTTTTTTCCGTCTCAAATTATTTTTTTATTTCTTGTTTAACTTTTAAATTTTTGATGATACTCTTATTTATTATATATGGTAATCAACAATAAATAAGATCTATAGTGAAATATTAAATAAATAAATAGTATATTATGAAATATATTCTTAAATTGTATATTTCCAAGAGCATTAATTATATTTAATATATATAAAACATAGAAGAGGAATATTTGTGGGACGGATTGGATATTTTGAGATATTTTGTTTTACTATATTTTGAGATAACTTTTTCCAATAGCATTTACTCCTTTAGAAATTATATTTGTGCACATAAGGTGTATAATTTTTATACACACCTCCTTATATTTAATTAAATGTCCTTTGCACTATCTTCTTTGAAATCACAACCTTTGAGGGTGTGACTAAATTCAAGAGTGTGTACAAAAATTATAGACTTTGTGTATACAAATGGCACTTCTCTTTACTCCATCCCAATTACTCCAAATATATAGAAGAGATTTCATGCGTTGGTGGAGCAAATGAAGTGTTTGAGGGATAAGAATAAAAATAGGAAGGAGAATTGAAAAAAATCTCCTGATATTTTTATTTTGTCATATCTGTTGGGTAGAAAAAATTTATGGTATTCTAGGTATATTGAAAATACGGTGCTTCTAGCCAATTAAAAACCTACCTCTATGTGTGGTTCGCATTGTAATACAGTACATATACACTTATATTTTTGGCGAAAGATCTTAAGTTTAAACCACACCTGCCCTTCCACTATGTCCCCTTTATATCAAAAAAAGAACCTATCTCTATGTAGGTCTAGAGGCCTTGATGTATTGAATCTTAATTTTACTAATAAAATGGAATATGATACTCACTAAATACCATATTTCTGTTTTTTGGGGTAGGGTGGGTTATTTTTGTGTCCTTTTGTGTGTTGTAGAGTTTTGGCATTAGCTAGCAAGTTGATAAATTCCCCGGATTTTCTATAAAACTAGGCCTGGTTTTAGGTTCAGAACCATATCTGGTTCTATAGAAAATCCGATAAATTCCCATCAAGAAAATAGGGTTCATATTCCGGAGTTTGCTTTTCGGTTATTGCACCCTTTTTGGGCAATATAATTATTGCAGCCCTTATTCTTACTTAGAGCTTGTTTGAAGCTCACTATTTCTTCTCATTATAAATTCACCTACCACTGATTTGACAGATAATTTGATAATTGTTTAACAATCACTACACATTTTAAACTTTAATTAAATCTCTACTACTCATTTCAACTAATTATAAATTCCCATTATAAATTTGGTCTCATAATGAGGTTCAAACAAGCTCTTAGACAGGACACTTGGCCTTAACAACTTTTATCAATTTGGATAAACTTTTGCGTATTTTAAAGGCGGCACTTGAAGCTTTATGTGGTGGGTATAAATATGTGATTTTCACGCACATATAAATTTAGTTTTTCTATAGAGTCAAATCGAACTCTTATATTCTATTAATTCTCAAGCTTCACACAATAGTCAAATCTGATTCTATAGAATTCACCCATACCAACTTGCGCTCTTGTCATTGTACACAAAAAAATTGTTCTTTATCCTATTTTTAAGGAAGCTTTGTATTGAACTCTGGATTTTGGAAAGCAATCGATGTATTAATATCAAGAAAATAGGTTATATATTGTATAGAAATGCTCTAGCACCAAACGTTTGACACTATTACGGCACTAAACAAATAGTGCGGCATAATATCAGCTACTGATATAATGTGTGGAGGTAATAATGTACTCAAATCAGTGATTAATATTATTCTACATTATTGTCTAATACCATTACAGCACTAGAAGTCTAGTGCTAGATCATTTCTAATATGTTGAAAGGATAACATTATGTCTGACAGTATTTACACATGCATGGAGTGCATATAAATACGTAATGTCAGTCCAACTGTTCACGTTAATCTACTGTCAACATATACATGTGACATGCTTAGACACATGCCACCCATGTATCTTGTTGGCCGGTGTGATTAATATTGCAAACCCTCTTATTCGTTCTAAGATTATACACTTGGTCCTCTCCCAGACTCAAATGCTAGCACTCGACCCACCGTTTGACGCTCGTGGTGTAATTCAAATCACTGCCTTTACAAATAAGGGTTGGTTTAGCTTATTTCATAAAAGATACGGGACTCAGTTAGGTGATTTCACATATTTAAACTTCAGAAAAAAAAATGCCGTCTTTATAGTACGCTCATTTACTTCGTGAAGTTGTACCAATTTCTGCATTAAATACATTAGTGTCAAGTCTAAGACCATCTCCAATGCATAGTTAAGGTCGAATGTCATGACTCAAAGTTCAACATGAGAGAGATACACACAAAAAAATTGATGGGTCTCATATGTTTCCTATTTTCTTTTTCTTTGAATCACTTTAATCTCTTTTACCCCACTTTTTCTCCTTTTCTTCATCGTGTGATGTGTAATGTCATATATCTACATTCTTCTTCACAGTGTCAATCATTATTTTATTATTATTTTTGAATTTGTCTCTATCTCTATCCTCTTTTTTAAATTTCCCTCCATTTTTCTTCATTTTTCTCTCACTTCCCACTCAATTTCTCTCTCTTTTTTCTCTCTCTATCTCTCTCATGTTGAATTTTGAGCCATGACATTCGACATTAACTAGGCATTTGAGATGCTCTAATAATAACTATGACTGCTATATTTTCAAATTGTGGCGTGCTTCTAATTGTCAGCTTATTATACATAGCTAGGTGGGCTGGTAATCACTAATTTGGGGGCGGCTTTTTAGTTGCCTATGCTACTCCGATCAACAAGTCCGAAATAGGTTTATCTCAAACTAGGGGTGTTTGTTAGCCATACGCCTTATAGTGATATTCACACCCACATTTGAATAGAAACTTTTCAATTCAATTAGATGCAAATGTTTCGTGAACTATACGTTTACTACATAAATTTTCACTGCTTTTACTTATTCTATTTCAAAATAGATTATCCGGTTAATGAAATGAACCGGGCTCTGAATTCAGAGTTCGAACTCCAATCAAAAGCCATCAAAACTCGGAGCTCGAACAGATGAGTTAATAGCTTCTGATTAGAGGTCAAATTATGAACTCAGAGCCCAAATAGATAAGTTAGCGGCTTTTAATTAGAGAGTGAGTTCTGAACTCAAGAGTTCAATATGTTCTACTATAAAATATCTCAAAATAGAACCCTAGGAAGGCACATACTCAGGCGTGGACTTGTATATGCATGTCTCAATTTGATTGGTGGATCTAGTGGGGGTGGGCCCTAGTAAGTGGCATCTTTCGTTTTTAAAATCATAACAAACCAAGAGGCACTTTGGCTGATTGCTGAACAAAAATGACCAATGGCCAAAGCCATGTAAAAGGTGTTGTCGCCATCTTCAACTAACAAAATCCTCAATACCAAACTATTTTCCTTTATGTGAAGAATTTTCTAAGTGATCTTATGTCGCAAGAGATAAAGTAAAAATAAATATAAATAAATAAAACATGCAAAATGCTATTATGTTGATTTGGTGGGACTTGAAGGGAAAGTTAAGTGGATTCTTTAGTTGACAAAAGAAAAATCAAGTGAAGAATCTAATCGAGTTTTTCTTTAACGTTGTTTTGATAAAGTTGATAGTTTAGTAATTATACTTTTTTCCGTTGAATCAAAAGCCATTTTATAGTGTACTTTTTTGAGAGCTTTTGACCCATCATTATTTTATCATTTATTATATAACTGGATTGATACATACTATTTAAAAACAATTTGTTCCGTTTGAAAATTCATGCTGGAAAAAGTAGCAAGTGATACGAGAAAAAAAGTTTATAATAATAGGGTAATTTTATAAATGGTAAATTTCACTAAATTTTGCTAACACTTGTAAAACGTAGCAAATTTATCCACATTATTTTTTCTCAATATTTGGGTCCTTGACCTTTTAAAAAATCACACAAAGGTCCTCCACTGACCGGTTTCAATCCATTTTTGCCATTAAAGACAATAAAAATGATACTTTTATATAAAAAATAAGCCCAAAAAAACCTACAAAAAGCAATAAAATGTTTTAAGAAATCAAAAAACCAATTTTACATGAAGCAAAATTAGTTGTGCAAATAATAATAAAGACACTCTCTGGGACCAGTTGGAACACAAATTTTCAAGGTTTCTAAAAGATTTGCAATAATGCCCATGCCAAATTTTATCTAAATCATAATAACACATAATATTTAATATAAGCTATACGTTTATGCGATACATCATATGAACATATTCCAAATCTCAATAAGAGATAAATAAATGATCCAATAATATTAAATAGTAGTTTATATGGGGAAAAAACAAAGGAGAGGCAAATATCTAGGGTTATATCCAAACTATAAGACAAAAATACATTCCTCTAGTTGTATTTAATTTTTTGAAATGTTCTTTGCTTTTTCTTTTGAATAATTTTTCTTTTTATTGTTTATTTATTTATCAGAAAGAGGTAAAAATGTCCTTTTATTTACTTTTAATGGTGAATTTTGATGAAAATCATTAGTGAGGTCCTTTCATGCTAATTTTTCATAGACTGAAGACTCTATATGTTGAGAAAAAAGAATAGAGGTGGATTTGCTCTATTTTGCAAAGATTAGGAACCTTTACGTAAAATTTACCCCTTCATTCATAAAAAATAAATAAAATAAATTAATAAATAAATGAGATGAAAACGTACCACGAATTTCATCACAAAGTAACACGTGCCGAAGACATACTAGATTTTGGGCCTTTTAAAGAGGTTTGGGCCTTGGTTAGTTAAACTTTGTCCAATAATAATAATATTTCTTGAGTACAGTTTGGGGATAATGGGAATGATAATTTGATCTCAGATCAAATAATCAAACTGGGGGGTGGGGGGGGGGAGGACTTTACTATAAGACCAGGACCCCTTGATCATGATATTATGATGTCTAGAATTACTAGAAAATGGGTTAATAAGTGATATAACATTTAGCTGAATCGGAGAAATAAATATTCATTAAATTAAATTTCTTACTAAGACGATGAAGAGTAAGAAAAAAATTAGTTATCTAACGTAGATCGGAAGTAATGTAAGTGACAGAAATTTTATTTTGCCTACATGTATGTTTGCGTGCATATATTTTAAACATCTAAACAATAAACACCTCACAATTGTAGTCTGAATGTTTGCTACATATTGCATGCATATATAATAACATGACTGTATAGACAAAATAAAATTTTTAGTGCGAATGATATCTGATTTTACTTAAAATTAGCTAATTGCTATCTTTCTTCTTTTTCTTTTCGTCTACTATTTATCGTTATCTCATATTTACACATTTACCAGACAAAGAATCTTCTTGTAAAATAATTCCATAGAGATATCCAATAATGAAAGGTGGATTCCTCTCCAAGGATTTGCCCGACATTTTGAGATTTCCTATAAATGTTTTGGACTTTTGGGCGTCTCAACGTAGATCCAACCAACTTTGTAAGCGTACGTTTTTAATTCTTCAATGTTTTGTTTCGACATCAGCCCTGCTGGTTGTACTCCCTCTGTCCCTTTAAAATAATATTTTTCATTTTCATTTGTCTAAAATTATAGTCTAGTTTTCATATTAAGAGTATAATTTATTTCTTAATTGACTAAAATACCTTTATTAACGACAGTAGAAATATTAAATAGTACTCACTCCGTGCTATAAAAATAGATCCATATCAATTAATCTCGTAGATTATAAAAATGAGCTTATATAAATTAATCTCGTAGATTAAGAAATGTGAATTAATATAAATGGAAATACAAAATTTACACTTAATTCTCTAATATAACCTTAGTCAAGGCTAATTCAATTTAATTCACTACAAAATTTATTAATAGTTGGACTAAGGGTTTATTTGGAAAAGAAAATAATTGTTTAACTTCATTTATATAAGTAGACTATAATATGAGACAAATAAAAATAGAAACTAGACTTATTTTTATGAGACGGAGAGAGTAGTATTAAAGCAGACATTGCATCTCCCTACAATAGTTAACCATTTTCACACTATTTTTATGCCATTTATTGCAAGGATAAAATTGAAAAAACATGCAAAAAGTTTACAATACAAACTACATTTAATATTTTTCCTTAATTTATGTGAAATTTGTAGTTCTCTGTCTTAGTGGGAGAATGAGAGTATTTATTTAAAGGAAAAAGAAAAAAAAATAACCAAAGATAATGTGACATAAGCATGACTACTGGAAACGTCACATGTATGTCCTAAAAATTTGCCACTTTTCTGTAAACAATTTTCTTTCAAGCTGACCCACGCTACGAGTCTGCGACAAAACAAAAGTAATGCCCTTTTTTAATTATTATAAAAACAATTTTTTGGTGCCATACGGCGAAATTTTTAGCCAACAAAAATTTATTTTATTTTTAAATAAAACTTCAACCTTACAAACATAAGTTGTGTGACAAAAATTTCTTCAGTGTCTCTATAAATCACGTCACATGATGTATCTTCAGCCTGTGTGAGGCTTGATCACCTGCACAAGGCCAGCTTTGCTTTCAACTTTCAACAAATATGGCATATGATGTATCTTTCCAAAACATGAATAAAAGCAAAGCACCCGATCATAAGACCAAAGAAACTTTTAAGTCGTAACAATATTGAAACACTAAATTTTACAAGATTCTATTATTTCCTAAGACTTTGTCTAGGGAAATGTACTTCATCTAGACTGAGGAGCCAATGACCGAATTGGTCAGATTCACTGATACCCATAAGTGTAATCTTATACATCACACTAGCAATAGACAACGGTAACTTGTCCCTATAGATGCGGAAGTATACTAATTCTTGAAACACATCGACAATGTATTTAACACCTAGCATACTCTCTGACAAAATGAAATTTATTGAAAAGTCATACAATTCCATTTCTTCCCTGGAGGAACAAAAGAGTGGTCATATTCTGGTACTGAATAATTAAAAGTTCGGGAAACAACAAGATACAAACAAGAATGTCCTAGTTTAGAACGCTGGAAAATAAGGTTTTCATGAACAAAATGTTATATCATCAAAAACTAAGTAGAGGACAAATATTTCTGGTGTGGTGAAGCTAACATGGGATCTGATCAAGGTAGCTTGCTTCGGTAAAATATATCCCGTGCCTTCCCCGACCAGAGAGGTCTTTTTTTTTTTTGGAAGAGCCACATTCAATACCAAGTTGCTCGTTGAACAAGTATAAAGCACATGAATCCTTTGAGCAAATACAGGTTCAATGACAATCAGGGCAAGTGATTTTAGATGCACCATTTGTTACCATCGGAAACTTGGTCAAACAATTCTGATGAACTGCATTATGTAGGGTTTTACCGCTAGAGAATGAAATTGTCCATAAAACAAAACAAAATGTAGAGACTTCTATAAAATGGAGTTTACTGTTGAGGGTGATAATAACTATGTTAGAGAAGAGACCCACAAAGCTTTATTGATTCAAGAGACGTCTATTTTATCTCGTATACATGTGTAGTTACTTTTATACCCCCGCCAATATCTAAGATCAAACCCACTGTCTCCAAAGTTTTTGGTAAATTTCTTCTCCTCTTTTGGTTATTCTTTAGTAAATCCGATTATTAAATGTCTCTTAGCAGTTATAATATGGTATCTTATTAAGGTTCTCGTAGAAAACAAGGTCTAGTTTTGTCTCTTGGAATGTCTTTAAAAAGAGGCTCTCATTGTGACGTTTGGTTCCAAGAAATCATTCTAAAAACTAACCCTTCTTTCCCACTCTACAGGCACATGCAAAAAGAGAAGCTACAAAAACTGTGAGAAAAAGTTGCAAAGATGGCATGCAGTTTGCCATCCATAACTGGCTCTCCAGTTATCACTGATCTGGTGAAGGAAGAGTGCAGGCTTCGGAAATCATGCTCAAGCAAACAGTTAACTAGAAGGGTCGGCATCCGAAGAACTTATTCTGACAACAATCTATGTTATCGTGTCAGTCGTATTCAGGCATCAAAAGTTGAGCCGAAGTTAAAAAGCAGTGCTAGTTCAGCTGGCTTTTTCAACATCCAATTATCAAGTGCAATCCCCGAGACGTTAAAATCATTTTTATTTGTTATAGAGTCGAGTAAAGCAATTGATATTGAGCAGAAATTGGTGGAGAGGGAACGAGATGATGAGATAGACATGGAGAAGGCAAAGGAACGATCAAATTGGATTGAAAGACTTATAGAAATCCGGAATAATTGGAAAGAGAAACAACAAAAGGAGGGTGTTAATGTTTTTGAGGAAGACAATGAAGGTTGTAATCAGGATGGAGGCTGTGAAGTTGACTATGATGATGATGCAGAAGGAAAAGAAATGAATATCGACAATAAAGTGTTTTCTTCATTGTTGAGACATGTATCCTTGTCAGATACTAAGCTTTTCTCAAAAATGGCCTTCTTATGTAACATGGCCTATGTGATCCCTGATATCAAGGTACGTCTGCTGAATACCTCATTGAAATGTCATGTTGTTCGGAAGGGACACACTTAACTATTCAAATAGTCTCTGATGCACTCCTTCACGTGTAGGCTTATACCATAGAGAACCAACCTATCTAAAAGCTTAATACGTCAAACAAGGGAGACGTGTTTGAGTATTTAACAGTATAAACAGAAGTTATAGTTCATAAGAATACAGAGTGCCATGCCTGGTCTGGAAAAGTAAGTTTTGATCAACCAGATAAAATAGAAGGCCCTAAAACACAAAGCTTTTAGTTTCACTCTTTCATTATTGATGTTGGGTTCATTTACCCTCATTTCAAGAGTCGTAGTGGAACATCATCTAAAATTTGACCATTGACATATTAAATAGCAAGAATAAGTAGAGAAATTAGCCAATTAATATCTTCCAAAAACATGCAGACCAGGGTTCTAAGGAGATACTATGGCCTCGACTGGGTAACATCTTCCCTAGAGAAAAAGGCAGACGCAGAAATTATGGAAGACAAACCTGAAAAGAATTCTGCAAGCATGCCGGTAGCAAAACCAGAAATTCTGAAATATGTTTCAGCAAAAAGGGTGGATTATGAGCAAAGACGCCATCTTTGCTCAACCACTGCATATGACATTGCTGCTTCAGCAGCGTTTTATGTCCAATCTCAAACTGACAGTTTGAGATCCCAGCCCCAACCTACCGCTGACAAAATGTTTGTGCATGGCAACGATGACCACCAAGAAGAAGAGGATAGCTTTTCGCCACGAATTTACAAGTCAGAAATGGCTGCATCAGTAGCAGCATCAACAATGACTGCTGTTATTGCCGCAGACGAGAAGCAAAAGCAGGAGGCTGCAAAGAACCTTCAGTCACTTCATTCATCACCATGTGAATGGTTTGTTTGTGATGATTCAAGCATATACACTCGGTATTTTACTATCCAGGTAACTTAAAAATCCAAGATTACATTTCAGACTGACATTGGCTTCCTGCAAATGTAGGAAGATAATGGCAATCAAATGGGATTCTAACACAATATCACTGAGAGGTGGTGGGAGAAAGCCATATTATTATTCAAACTATGAAAGACGTTTAATTTGAAATAAAAAACTGAAAAAAGGATATTATGAGAAAACAGTAATCTTAACCTTATTTTCCTTGGGTGCGAGAATGAAGTTTTGACAGCAAAATAACCAATAACTTGACAAGTTAGCTGTGGGTGACTTGCAGGGTTCGGACTCGGTTGAATCATGGCAAGCAAATCTCTTTTTTGAACCTACCAAATTTGAAGTAAGTACTCATATTTAACTTTCAACATATCGTCCTCTCCATATTTATACTACTACAAGGAAGTGTTAAATATAGGGTTATTGAAAGAGTGAATTTCTGTTGTAGGATATGGATGTGCTAGTTCATAGAGGAATATATGAAGCTGCAAAAGGAATATATGAGCAATTCATGCCAGAAATAATGCAACATATCAACAGATGTGGTGATAGAGCAAAGTTTCAATTTACAGGACATTCTCTCGGGGGCAGTCTTGCACTGCTAGTCAACTTGATGCTATTAACAAGAAAGGTAGTCAAGCCACAATCTCTTCTTCCTGTGGTCACTTTTGGATCGCCATTTGTCTTCTGTGGCGGCCAGAGAATCCTTAATGACTTGGGTTTGGATGAGAACCATGTTCATTGTGTGATGATGCATAGAGATATCGTCCCGAGAGCATTCTCCTGCAACTACCCCAACTATGTGGCCCAAGTCCTCAAACGTTTGGGTGGAACCTTCCTTTTCCATCCCTGTCTAAATAAGAATGTAAGTTCCCTTTCTAAATTTCTAACATTATGAATATTGGACACAATGAATAATCATGACCAGGTGAACACGTCATGATGCAGCACATATCCAACTACATATGCTTCAAACTTCAGATTTGCTACTAAGGCTAACTTGGGCTCCTATTTAATCATTTCGCAGAAACTGTTATACTCTCCCATGGGGAAAATTTTTATCCTTCAGCCTGAAGACAAGTCATCTCCACATCATCCTTTACTTCCACCCGGCAGTGCCTTATATTCCTTGGATTCTACTAACTGTTCCCTTGCGAAGACTGCTTTTAGAGCCTTCTTAAATTCTCCCCATCCCCTTGAAACTCTAAGTTACCCCACCGCATATGGTTCGGCGGGTACAATCATTAGGGATCATGATTCAAGCAACTACCTGAAGGCCGTGAATGAAGTTACAAGACGCCACCCGGAGAAGGTTGACCGGAAAGAAAGTAAAGACAAGGACCAATTGTGGCCACTGTTGACATCCCAATCACCACATATGTGGAGTCACAAACGGGATATAGAAAGACTGGCAGCTGAAAAGGAAATATTGACTGGTGTGTAAATTTGTCCAAGATGATCGCCAGTTGATGTTCATAAAAGAATTTCAATCTTGTAAGTAAAGCCAAAAAATCTTGCTCCTTGTCATAAAATTGTATGATCGCTAGCAATGATATATAGCTAGGAGATTTCAAAAAACAACTAACTGGCTGTTGCTAAAGATTTTGAGGTTCCCACCATGACCAAAAGGGAAAGTATAACTTACTATTGCAATAACAAATACCAAGTTCACGAACAAAACATGAGTCATTTATACGTAATTCGACCAACCCAAAGCTGGGAACAGAAATTAACAGCTGAGGAAGAACCGTAGGCTCAATATTTGGGCAATCTTGTTCAACATTATCCAATCGCAAGGAATGAGAAGAGTTGTATCCCGACCAAAAGGTGGCAAAAGCACGTATACCAGTTTCAGATTCGGAAATCATCTTCGAAATATGGAAAATGGCATCCAATTCTAGAAACGACTTAGCAAATTGAAAAAAGGAAAATAGCAGTACCTTAATAACCAATCTCCGAATCCCCTTCTCTCACATGTCTTGCGGATAGCCATAGCTTGGCGATACTGTAATGAGGATGGTTGAATCAAGTATCCTTCAGATGGTTGTTGTTCCGTCCACTGTCGTTAGTGTCATGAATCCCCCTTTGCGGAGTCGTATCAAGAATTGGGGATGTCAACTCTCTCCACTTTTGTTGAAAGCTTGCAGTTTTAGAGCCTTCGCATAATAATCGAGTCCTTGACCCATGAGAGAGCAGAGCATCTTCAACCCAACAAAAAGAAATTATTTTGAGGAATGACAAAAAAAAAAAAAAAAATGCATACTTGGCAGTTCGCGCTAATTAAATACACGTTGGATGCTTAATAATACCTAGAGCAATGTCATCACTTGACAAACAGCAGCTTGAGCAGTGAATTGGATCGTAGGATTACTAGTACACTGATTGAATGGTGAATTTGACTGTAGGATCAGGTGGAAAGAGAACGAAGGAGGAGGAGGAGAATTTCAAAAGAAAAAAAAAGAGAGAATTTGAGAAAAAGTAAGAGAGTGGCATAAAGTATATAATTTTTTTTTTTTTTTTTTGGTTACTATATAGGAGAACGTATGGGAGAACGATAATTATTGATATAATCAATTACTAGTACTACAATTACTAGAAAAAAAAAAAATACGGTGCAATATTGTGGGCAGTTCTGTATTCCCCTTATTAGGAATATAGTCACGTGGTCCACAATTGCAATCTACAAGAAACGAACGGATCTCACTAAATGGTATGGCGTTAGGATTATAGGAGCACAAACCCTGTTTAATTGAAGTGAATCCGACTCTAGCTATATCAATATTTGATCGAAGCTCCTTCGCTCAAAAATCAAAATAAACCCCAAGAGAAGTGCCATTGCCCCTGCTGCTATAACCCCCAGTGTCAGTTGAAGACTCTTCGCAATTATCGCAACCACCGCTCCATTATCATCTCAAATAACTACCCAACACCGTAATAGTCACTTCCAGGTTGTGTGGCAGCGTCGACATCAGAGCTTTCCCAATGGAGGTTATGTAAACAATTTGCATCATCATCATTTAAGCAAAATAAATTTGTTGGGTGTTCGCCAAATTCCACCATGCAATGCGTTGTTTCTTTCCTGTCATATATCAACCGTTAATTCATTGTCAGTCAGTTTTCAATAAAAGTAATGCTATTTAACAGTATTGGTGTTTGACATCATATCAACGTGACACTAAATAATAAGTTAAATTAAGTGAACCATTTATTTATTCATTTAATTCTACTTATCATTTAATGACACATTGAATGTCACCTAAACTGGTGTCAAGCACTACTAGTGCTACATATCATTATTCTTTCAAAAACTTAACTAAAATCTTTCAATCTACTGTAAGAAATTTATTATTAAAAATGATATAAAACTATATATATGGAGCTATATGATGTCATACAGACATGTGAAGTACATCACATAGTTGTGGTTTCCCATATTACATATCTCAATATACGCTACATAGTCATATGATATCATAGAGTACCATAATATATAGTGTTAGATCGAAACTCAAGTTTTTACTATGAAAAACAAATAGAAATCAAGTCATTTTTATAAAGTTAAAAAAGTATCGCTTTCAAATATGTAAATACTACTTCTGTCCCACAAAAATAGTCCACTATTCTATTTTTATACGTCTCAAAAAGATAGTTCACTTATCATATTGAACATGTATTTAATGTTTCATTCCATATGTACCTTTAATTAATTATTGTTATTCAACTACCTATGTGTTGAAAATATTTCAAACAATTAATGATACAAAGATATGTGTGAAAAAATAAGATAAAATTAAATGTTCTAATTACATTACTTACTAATATTTAATGTACATAAAACATCTACTGAATTATCTTTGTGAGACGGAGATAATAATAATAATAAATGAATGACTCAATTTATTATTTAGGGTCTGCTTGGTATCGTTTATAATTAGATTGATTTATAATATATTTCGAAATTTAAATTTTGAAGACATGTGGCTTAATTTTATTAGTTAAATTTTGAAAAATTTTTATTTATTGTGTTTTAAAGGTGAGGTGTCTGAGAGAATTTGACAAATATCTTAAGAATTTAAATATATTATAAGCTATTTAGTTTATAGTCAATGCCAAACAGACCCTTAAATCGAGACTCTTTGTACACTTATATTATTTTTATTTATTTAGTGTACGAATTTTTTGTATGGGAGTTAACTTTCATCATAATAATCCTTTTGTCCTCCTTCCCTCCATTATTACATTTGGAATGGCGGGATTGCAGTAATATTAATATAAATTTAAAATTGTAAAGAATCTTCTTTTACAAAGAATGTGTTTGGTAACTTATTCAAATTATAATCTGAATTATAATTTATCACACGATATCATTTCATTAATTTAATTTTTTTTTAAAAATCAAAAAGTAAAAGTCAAGCAGTAATTATTAATTTTTTACAAAAAATAACTAATTGTTATTTTGATTATAATATAAGTTGCCAAACACTTTGTTATTTTGATTTTTTATCTATTATTTAAAAGAAAATTTTCAAAAACCCTCATATTTAACTACTTCAACTATTTCTGAGCACCTCATAGTATTTTCAGGGCGTCAAAAGATTTGATCATTTGTCTATGATTTCTCTTGCACTGCCCCTTCCAATGGATTTCGAAGATAAAAATCCTTTATTCATATTTTTTTCTTTATATTTATTGGCCCATAACTGACTTAGGGAAATCCATAAACTCAATTTGACTATTCTTTTTTACTAAATATATGAATCATGAATTGTCTTCTTATGTTTCATTAATCATATAGATGAATCCTTAGGAAGAACTTTTCAAGGAACTAGTGATCCCCTCTCTCACTATCAATTGATTCTTCGATCTACCCCCTTTTGTTCGATTAAGTAACGTTATTCTTATCTTGTTCGCGATATTAAAAAAATAAAGAGATTTATAGATTATAATAATTTTTATGTGTATTAAACTATTACAATTACATAATTAATTTCTTTTTTTATTTTCTTTGAGTATCTTCTTTGTTATATTCACTTTTTTTTCCTTAAGTTAAATCTAAAACTCCAGAGTATATATTCCCCTGGTCAAAGTAAAAAAGATATTTTTCTATTGAGTTTAATCTCTAAGAAAGAGAGAATCCACATGGCGTGTATAGACACACGCTATGTATTTTTTATGTAAGTTATGTGCATTTTAAATATGTATAGCATGTATTCATACACGCCACGCAGAGTGAGAAGTTATGTGAGGAGGTTTCGTAAAGAAATTCATTATTTAGATGTTGATCCGAACAAACCGAAGAAGCCTGCATCTTCATTTTTCTTTTCAACAAAGAGATGAGGAAGACTGTTCTTGAAGAGCGGCCTGGGATCAACAAAGCTACTCTAAATGCACTCATTTCAGTGAAGTGGAAGGAATTGGATGAGCAAGAGAAGAAAATTTGGAATGATAAAGCTGCAGAAACCATGGAAGCATACAAAAAGGAAATGGAAGCATACAACAAATTTGTTGCAGAGACTGTGGAAGACAACCAGAAGCAGTAGTAAAATGAAGAGGGGACCCCTTTTCCTCTGATGTTCAACTTAGAACTGTTTAATATCTCTAGATTAGATTGTTTGTAGAATTTCGGGTTCCTCTTAATCTTAGTAAACTTTGGTAGCATTTTTTAGAGATTTGTATTTGGGAGTCGGAGTTGAAATTGATTTTTGTGCACTTCTCCAAGTTTCGATGAAGGAGAGGATTTCTTTAACTTTTTTGCACATATGATTTGAAGTTTGAAGGCGGTTGTTGAGGCAAAAAAAAAAAAGATACGTTGTCTATGATCAGACAACTATCATACTTTGATTTTATTTATCATTTATTATTATTTATTTTGTCTATTTCCCCCATCAATAACTTCCTTACAAACTCTCACCCATTTTCCTGATTTGCAGAAACACTTCCAGCGCGGACACATTCATTCATATATTATTATTCCCCTGAAAATCTAATTCTTTGTTACTCACACAGAGTTCTCCTCTCAAAAATTCCGCACTTAAAAGGAATACAAACTGGGCAGAAAATAACCCATAAGTATTTGTTCCTCTACAAATTCACGATCAGACGCTTTATTGTTTTTCGGCAGATTATAAATGTCTGGAATATTGAATTCATCGGTAGTTTTTACTATTTTCCGTTCAAGGTTTAATGAATTGGTCGACATTTGCTGATTGCACTGATTTTCCGAAAATATTGAGCCTTGTATCACTTATGGCTTTGTAGTTCAGATTCAGTTGATTAACTAGTTGTTCCTATTGGTTTATTTCTAGAGATAACATGAAGCCATGTCGTTTGGCATATATTTCATTTGGTTGAAGCATCTCTGTCGGGGTTTTCTTTTTCTACATCTAATATATTACACGATATTCTTTGGAATTTCATCTTCCCGGCAAACAACACTTCTGCGTGGCAGTCGTGAAGAAAGTTTGGATTTTTCTGTTTCCGGCTGAAAAAGATATTTGGGTTTTATATTGCTGGTTGATGTGTATATGTGCATGGGAGAACATGAACGTTGCGCGGAGTCGAGTGGGCCTTTGCCTACTGGCCTGTTGCCTGGGTCAGGTCCAGTGATGCGGGCACTGGAGACAGAGACATTGATGAAGGCAGAGGAGAGGACTGCAGAGCTCATTGCCGCATTCAGCCCAACCAGCCATCTGAGGCGCTCTGTAAAACAGTTGCAGATTTTGTTCAGCGGCTCATCAAGAAGTGTTTCTCCTGTCAGGTTGTCAGAAAGATTTACTGTTTCTTAATAATCAGAGCCTATGCTGTTCTTGAAATGCGAACTGTATTTTGTTTCTTAGGTTCTTTTATGGAACTAATGGAATTCACCCTAACGCTGTAGTTGATTCTTGATTTTGTGTAATCTCTGCACAATTCTTCATTATATGTAGTCTTTGCACTGAACATATGTAATCTGTGCACGAACATATGGAAGAGACTGTAACAAAATTGCTCTAGAATCGAGTTTGTGATGTGAAAGCAGTTTGATTACAGGAGGATATTTCCTTGATTTACCAAGTCTCAATATTGGATTGCTTGTTTCAAGATTGCAAAGAAAAAGATTGCTGATGTATATTGTTAGACAAAAATGCTTCCCCCCACCCCCCTCTCAAAGCACTATTTCTCGTTCAGTGGTGTACTCTCATGGCCTGATAAAACTGTATGGTTTTCTATAGCCTATGAGTCTAAATTCATTGGCAGAATATTTTCTGTATGAGTGGGATCTCGATGATTTAGTGAGTCGCGAGTGTGCTCTTCCGATCTGTAATGATGTTATTTATTAATAAATATATTGGCGGAATAATCATCACTTGAGATTCTCCTTCAATCATCCAGGTGACAAGTGACCTCTATAAGAAATGGGATTATTTTTATATATTGTTGTTGACTGGGAAGAAATAGGTGTACACACCAGGAGACTCAGTTAATTTACATGTAAACTCTAGAGTAGTTAGACTGAAATATTTGTGTCACATCTGAATGGTTATTGTAATGACCCGCTATACTTTGACATGATATTGTCCGCTTTGAGCCTAGCCCATACGATTTTGCTCTTGGGTTCTCACCCAAAAAACCTCATGTCAGATGGAGTGGGTCTCTTGGCTTATAAACTGGTCTTCTTTTCTATACCCAAACAATGTGAGATTGAGGCATTCACAGTTATTTTGGTTTTTTGTTATGAGATATACATACACACACAGATATATATATATATATGGGGAAAAAAAGAAAAGAAAAATGAAAAAAGACTCTTCCTTCCAATGCTCACTACTATTCTTTGACACCATTTATATCCCCCAGGTTTGTACCTTTGGGTCTGTGCCCTTGAAGACCTATATACCAGATGGTGACATTGATTTGACTGCTCTTAGTCATGATCAAATTTGAGAGAAACCCGGGCCAATCAGGTTCGTGATATGCTACAGAAGGAGGAGAAGAATGAGAATGTTGAATTCAATGTGAAGGAGGTTCAATATATTCAAGCAAAACTATGTTATCCATATCTTGAGTCAAATGTTGTTATTATTAGTACTTTTTTCAACTTTTTCCTTTTTTCATTCCTTATTTTTCTCTAATTTGATTCTTAACGGTTGGTAGCATGTGATATCATTTTTAGAACGCTTACATTTTTGCTCTCAGGCATATATTTTGTGCTTTGTTTGACATTAGTTTTGAACAGCATGCACTGAATATTAGAAAACCAGCCAGGCACTATGACTTGCGACTAGCTTTGCATGGCATGTAAGGTCATCAAAGTCTTTAGCTCTGTGCTTTTTCTGAAATCTAGTAACTTCATGATAGCATCGCAGACAAGCACTTAGTGAAAGAGTAAAATGGAGCCATCTGGATATGATCAATTGCAAAGGTTGACTTGGCACCTTTTATGGGACATAGAGCTCTGTAATTACTGAAGCAGAAACGTAAAGGTGCACACCAGGTTACTGGTGGATATTGCATCTGTAAAATTTTTTTTCATTTGTGTCTCCTCGTAGGTACTCCCTTCTATGACTGTTATGGATAAATAGACCCTTTTACATTAGATTCAAGTTTTGTATGGAGGCTTACCTTTTTAGTATTTATTCACCCTAGAAGTTGATTTATCCTGCATTTGACATTTTAACTATGAAAATGCTCTTGTATTGCAACCTTTCACTCAGAAACATCTATTTCTGATATATTCATATAGAAACATCTACTTCTTTATAGAAACTTCTTTTCCATATTTTTGTTAAATGAAAACTTAAATTTTCTTTTATTCTTACTGCTACATGACTTGCATGGTCCTCCATATTTTTATATTCTAGGTGAAGATAATAAAATGCCTAGTGGAAAATATTGTGGTAGACATATCATTTTATCTGGTCTGTGGGTTATGTACCCTTTGGTTTCTTGAGGAGGTGAGTAATGATCTCCCTATTTATGAATTAACAACGATACTAACTTCTTGTCTGAAGAGAACTTAATATTTTTTCTTTTTGTTGGTTGATAATTAGATAAATCGGGATAATCTGTTCAAGCGTAACATTATATTGATTAAAGCATGGTGTTATTATGCAAGTCCAATATTAGGCACTCTCATCATGGACTTATTTCTACTTATGCTCTGGAGACCTTAGTTGTTTACATTTTTCAAGTTGTAACAGTTCCTTCCATGGACCACTTGAGGTATATGGTTCCAGCTTCCTATGCACGTTCAGACTTGATTATTTGATCTTTAACTTTAAGAAATTTTCTTTTTTTTTTTTTTTTT